>PVKS010010286.1:0-40510 GCA_004027875.1 Aplodontia rufa
TTGATGTCCTTCCTATTCCCTTACCCCCTCACCTCCCTCCCTACGTCCCCCAGGAACCTAAACACAGTTCCCCATAATCATGTAAGAATTCATACATGATGAGGTAATTGTTAGGTTAGCCATCTAATGTACTGATTCTGCTTATATTCTAGCATCCACAAATGAGAGAAAACATTCAGCCCTTGAGTCTCTGAGTTTGGGATACTTCACTTAGCAAGATTTTTTCCATCTCCATCCATTTGGCTCCAAATGCCATAATATCATTTTCTCTAATATCCAAGTAGTACTCCATTGTATATATGTACCACATTTTTGGATCCATTCATCAAGTGAGGGGCATCTGGGTTGGTTCCATAATTTAGCTGTAGTGAATTGAGCTGCTATAATCATTGATGAAGCTGTATCTCTATAGTAAGCTGATTCTAGCTCTTTTGGGAAGATACCCAGGAGTGGGATAGCTGGGTCAAAAGGCAGTTCTAGCCCTAATTTTCTGAGGCATCTCCACACTGCTTTCCAGAGTGGCTGTACCAGTTTGCAGTCCCACCAGCAATGTAACAGTGTTCCTCTTTTCCCACAGTCCCTCCAGCACCTGTCATTGTTTGTATTCTTCATTTTTGCCACTAAAGCTTGGTTTTCGTCCCTATTTGTACACTCTTTAGCATCCTCCCTAAGCATCCATTTGACTCCAAACTTACTTTTCTAGCCCAGACTTCTTTCCTGATTCTTCCACCAGAGTTGTGTACCCAACTGTGTACCTAATATCCCCACTTGGATGACTGCTGGATGTTTCTGACAACATATCCAACTCTAAAGTCCTGATTATACCCTCAAAAACTTGCTATACCTCAGAAAATGGCTAGTTGATCAGGCCCAAAACCTTGAAGTCATCCTTAGCTCTTCTTTCTTGCATACCACAACCTTGATCCAGTTGGGAAGTCTTGTTGGTGGCTCTTCTTTCAGATCCATGTCCAGGATCTGGATCTGGCCACTTTCACTATCCTCACTACCAGTGCTTTTGTCTGGGCCACCACCCCCTAGCTTGGATCACTATAGTAGCCTCCTAACTGGGCTCCCTGCTCACTTCTCTGCCCCCTGCAATCTGCTCTCCATACAGGAGCCACAGGCATACTTTCCAAACATGTCCCTCTGCTCAGAGTCATTCAGTGAAAATGAAGAAATCCTCAGTGCTCTGAGAGTAAAAACTAATGTCCTTAGAGTGGCCTACAAGGTCCTCTATGATCTGATTTCTCTTTTCCATGTCTTCCTTTGCTTACTCAGCTCCTGCCATTCATCTTCTAATTAGGATCACCCTGACCACTGGTAAAAACTCCCCTTACCTCTCCCTCCTAGCATTCCCAACCCCTTCACACTATCCTTTTTCTTTTTTCATAACACTTAATATCTTCTAACATATTTATTATGACTATTGCTTTCTATGTGTGTGTGCATACAATCTACAATAAGGTGAAGAATCTTTTTCTTTTCAGTGATAGATCTAGCACACAGTGGGTACTCAAATATTTGTTAAATGACTAAATATATGATCTAAATATATTATGACTAAGCCTAAATAACACAATATATGCAGTATTTATTTTTATCACCATTTTACTTTTTAAATTATTGTTATTATTATTGTTATTATTTTGAGACAGGATCTTTCTAAGTTGCTTAGGACCTTAAGTTGCTGAGGCTGGCCTTAAACTTAGGTCTTCCTGCCTCAGCATCCAAAGTCAGTGGGTTTACAGGCATGTACCCCTGGCAATGCCCAGCTATTTCTCACCATTTTAATCTTTGAACTCATGCTATAGTGATTTTTCACATTTCATACTTATAGGAAATGATAGTATATTTATCTTTATTCAACATTTAACAAATAAGCTCAAACTCAGTAAACCTCAGAATAATTAAATGACCACTAATGCTGCCTGTTGATGAAAGAGAGAGAGTTGATGTGTTTTGCTTTAACCCACAGCTTTAATATGCTTATGCTGAAATTATAAGATAAGTAGAAGAAATTAGTGTTTCTCTGAAGCAGGTGTGTCTTCAAGTAACTGATAATCTCAGAGAGTCTGGGGAGATATGTGAGAATAGGATGCAGGATATAAAACCATAGCCAGGCCTCAGGTCTGCATGTCTTTGGTTAAACACTGAACACAGGGCCACATCAGTCAGATGATGATAAATCCCTATGAATGACAATGATGTAACTTTTCTCATTGGCACTAAAAGCTCCATCCTTAAGATGAGAATGATGATTTAGTTTCAATTGCTTTCATATCTCTTCAGTGCTTACACTGTGTTCTTTGACTCTATAACATATCATTGGGTTGAGTTTTTGTTGATAAGCTTTAAACCTGCATAGTTCTCTTATCAAGATGATCACAACTATGTTGAAATCTTAGTACAGTGTTCATTAGCTTCTTTTTTAAAGAAAAAAATCTGTGCTGAAATGTAAGTGGATTGGTTTTGTGGCAGATAATTCTCAAAAGAAACTTTGACCTGGTAAAAGATCCCATTTATGTGATTTAAGAGCAATGACAAATCGTTTGCCTGCTAACAACAGGGCAGTTAAGTGCACTCCAAGTTCACTTGTAACTGGGAATGAACAAGTTGTATTTTTAGCTAAAAATGAACTTTTAAGGCAGACAAGCCAATAAATGGGGCATGTAGTACTTCAAGAGTTATTTTTTAGCTCTGAATAATGCCAAATGCTGTTAGGGGTCAATATTGCAATGTGGCCTTGAAACTTCCCCAACCCAGAGCACCTCTGTTCATACTGTGGTTGGAGCAGAAATACTGCTGCACCCCTTCTCAGAGTGCTTGCCAAGCCATGCACATAGGATCAGCAAAGAAGTGTTCCTTCCTTCATGGCTTTGTTGGAGGGAGATTCAGGTAACATTTGCAAGAATAGATCACATATTAAATATTTTCACAAAAATCTCACGTAGCTGTCACAAGGATGAATGTAATAATTGTAATAAGTAACACATATTTAGAGCTAAGGAAATGATTCACTGAAGCTGTTCTTGTTCAGGGTCACTAATTGACTTACGTTCAGAGCTGGATTTGAACGTGGTAAACGCATAGTAAATCCTGTGTTCTTCTTGTGAAGGAGTATGCTGTTGCTTCATCAGGTCAACTCAGAGATGGAGAGTGAAACTGATATTTTCAGCCATATGGGGCCTAGCAAATGTATCTTGCAAATTTCTGTTCTTTCAAAACCAGGAATAGAGGCAATGCTGAGCTGTCCCAGCACTCAGCATATTTTGCAGTTGGGAAAATAAGCTCTTGTTCTGATCCCTTTCATGATTTTTACATCAACTAAAAAAAAAAAAAAAAAGAATTGTATGATACAGGATGGATAGAAATAGAAATCTTAATTTGAAGCATCTTCCTTTGTAAAGCTATATTTGGACATTGGCATTTGCCTGACTTACCATGTAGCTCTGGGACAGAGTTTCCTGATCCATCAAGAAAACATTTGTCCTGGTTTGACCTCATCTCCAATTTTGGGGCATCTTTTGGAGATGCTCTTACAATCACTCTGAGGATTATAGGACATATAGGAAACAGGCTTTGTTATGTTTTTCTGCTGTCAGAAAGAGTCTTAAGTATCCAAAGAAAATGAAAGGGTTGCACATCCCTGGCTGTGCATGTTGCTGTCCATTTTCCCTGTGCCTTTCTCCCTTTCTCTCCTGTAGTATCCATCTGGCTTCCCACCTGCCTCATCCATGGACAGCTACTTGTTACCACAAAGTCTGTATTTCCTCATAACACATTGGGAAAATGTTCAATTTGGAGGTGCAAAATTGTAAACATGGACAGTTAGGCAATCTGTCTACCTTTGTAGCCCCGCCAAATTGAACTGATTCTTGGCATTGCATGGCAAGAACTGCTGTAGCAGCTAAGCTTTCGAACACAGTTTAAAATTCTGTGTGCCCAGTCCTCAGTGCCATGCAAACAAGGTTTTACTTCAAACCACAAGTTTTTTTTTTAAGCAAATGTAAAGTTTATTGTGTTCCCACATTTTTATTATCATTTGGCTAACAAGCAGCTCCCACAAACATTCTGTCTCATTGGCATCTCAGGACCACCCTGTGAGTTGGGCAGTATTGGTGCTTCCTTTTCTCAGAGGAATCAGGGGTGGTGAGACGCTCAGTGTTGCAGGGCTGGCACACAGTGTAGCCAGGGCTTGATGTGGGTCTTCTTAAGAGTATGGCTTTTAAATAAAATATTTAAATGCCTGCCAGAAATGTATAGCAATAACTTCAGAGCTGGAAAGGATTGTACGCTTATTTAATTACACACACACACATATATGTATGTATTTTATTTAAGAGAGGATCACTAAGAGAGAAAAAATCAATTTTATTTAGTTTTTCATGTGTCTTTTGTTGCTCAGACACTTAGTTGTACATGGTGCTGGAGTTTGAACCCAGGTCCTCATGCATTCCAGGCGAGTGCTGCAACTGCTGAGCCACCACTCCAGCATATATATATAACAGGAAACTAAGGTGTAGAAAGTTTAATTGCTTGCCAAAGTAACATAGTTATATAAGTGGTAGGACCAGGTGTAACAGCCAAGAATGGCTGAGGAAAATAAATAGAAGTCTATTGTAGCCTGAACTATAAATGTGTACACTATAGAAAAAGAATTATTAGAGGAATAAAATGTTTGCTTATTTAACCCTGATCAACTTAATCAGGAGGTTGCTTTGCCATTTTGACAAGAGTCCAGTTCTTCAGAGTTGCCAATAGCAATTGCATTGTTTTTGTGTTTGTTTGGATGTATTTGGAGCTGAGGGTCAAGATTGTTTTGTGGCAATCTTTCCCTGAGAATGCAGGGTTCAAAGTAGTAACCTTTTAAACTAAAGGTCATTGCATACTGGGCTAGAAATGGTTGTCTTTATTTCTGTTCATGCTAAGGTTCTTATAGGAGCAAAGTCTTGGCCTGTTACATTTTTCCAGCCTTCTGATGATGGTTGCAGTTTTGGGTACGTTTTTTATTGATTGAAAATTGAATTGTATATTGGAAGAATTGCCTTATCTCAGTCTTCTTAGCTTTGCAACCATATTAAAAGAGTTAGACTTAAAGTTTTAATTTTGTTTTTTGGCCTGGTGGCTAAATACTAGGGGTTAAAGCTTTCATTTGCTTTCTCCCCCTTCCCCCTTTCTTTTTTTCCTTCTTTGTATTCTTGGTTTTAGTTTTCCTTTTAATTATCCACTAACTGTACAGAGTGTCTTGGTATTCTGAAGAATAAAAACTAAAACAATATCTTCTAATTTTATTTTTCTATTTTTCATTCAAAAATAGGTTTATAAGGGTGTTTCTTTATAGTTTAATTTAAATATTTACCCATTGTGGTTCCTGAGGACTGATTATTTTACATACATATATGTACACACTATACTCTCACACCTACTATATACATTCCGTGAAATTTTTGTTATGTGGTCTAGAAACATTTCATTTCATTCATTCATTTCTTTTCCTACAAAATTCCAAAAAGAATGTGAGGCTTATTTACTCTACACATGTATTTACTGATTCAATTCTCACAGTAACCTTTTATGAGGGAAGTAGTGCTGATACTGGTTCTTCCATTAATAGATAAGAACCTTGAGGTCCAGAGAGGTTTAACTTTGCTGTAGTGGCAGGAGTGCTGTTAGAATAGACTCAGAGTACATTTAGATTTTCAATTCTGACGCTGTTTCTGTTCCTTCCTGTGTGTATCTTCCTCTAATTATAACTCAGCTGAACAGAATCAAGCACGTGTTCACTTGACAAACACTCACTGAGTGCCTGTATTGTGGCATGAACTTTCTAGGTATGGGGATGCACTGGTGAGAACAAACATGGTCCCTCATAGAAGTCAGTAAATAAGCAAATAAGCAAGGTCATTTTCAAATAGTGATATTTTCTTTGAAAAAAAATGAGATGGAAGGTGACAGTGATAAGCAACTTTAGTCTGCGCAGTTGGAGACATCCTCTGAGGAGTGACTATAAGCGTATTCTGTGTTTGAAGGGCTAATGTTATTAGGTACTTGGAAGACCAAAAAAAAAAAAAAAACAAAAAACAAAAAACAAAAAAACAAAATAGGTTCTTGTTGCCCTTGGGAATCCTGTAACAGAATTTCTCTGGTCTCTATCTTTAAGGCCGGCCAACTGTTACATTTTATCCAACTTATTTTTATCTGATTTCTTTTGTATTAAAATCTGCATGTTAAAAATGAAATTTCCACCCCCATACTTTAAACCACTTAACTTTTCTAAAACTGCACTGGTGTTGCTCAGTTCTCATGTGGTTGTTAAGTGAATGATTGGACATCTCTCCTTCATGTCATCCCCACTTCCAGTTTTTTCAATGGTGTCTATGCTTTTCTTGCTTTTCTAGCTTTTCTAACCTTGCATTTATTTCCCTTCAGATCTCAACATCTGCTGCAAATTGACTATTCAGGTTAGTGAAAATTTGCCCATTTTTCAGTTTTATGCTGTAGGCAGTGTTCACCAGCATTCTCCTACTGAAATAAATAAGGATGTTTATTTCTCTGGCCACTTGTGACTCATTAATGGTGAAGTTAAATATTTATAGAACACTCTTATGAAAACAAATTGTTTTCTTTGAAAAAGAAGTTTTTAAATGATATGTTAACATAGGAACATTGTAGGAAGAGAAAACTAATTAATAAATGAGAAATCTGGAAAATGATCACTTACAAATAATTAAAACAGAACTGCTGCTTTTAGTAAGGCAGAGCAAGTTTGTCATGTATTCCAAATTAGTTAGCCAAAAATAAGTATTTATAGATAATTCAGCAGTTTTTAGAAATGATGCATGTTTTATTCAGGCATGAAAAATTAACCCTAGAATGTAGGCTCCCAACCCCTAAAAGATTTAAAATTGGTGGAGGAGAAAGAAATGAATAAAAATTTTAAACATCTAATTTTAACTTAAATCAAAAAACTGCAGTAATGTATTTTTGTTAGGTCCTCTATACTATGTAATGTATTCAATGGAAGTATGGGAAAGGCTGGTGAAAACTGTGGATTTATCTACAAAATACATTGGGGAATTTTGTGTGGAAGTGTCCGTACACCTCAGAAAACACTAAAGAAGAAACAGGTAAGGGATAGTGGATATCCACACAGTTAGGGGCAGCATATTCTCTTCATTGCTCCAGACCCAGTACCTAATATGTTCCTGGTGTGTGCTCTCTGAGAGAGAGAGGTGAGGGTATTGATTTATTATTTTGGCGGGAGATATTAAGGATTGAACCCAGGGGTGCTTCAATACTGAGCCACATCCCTATCCCTTTTTATTTTGAGACAGGGTCTCACTAAGTTGCTTAGATCCTCACTAAATTGTGGAGGCTGGCCTCAAACTTGTGATCTTTCTGCCTCTGCCTCCTGAGTCTCTGGAATAAGAGGCATGTGCCACTATGCCTAGCTCAATACATTTTATATATATTAAAAAAATATATATATACACACACACACACACACACACATATGTGTACACACACACACACACACACACACACACATATATATATATTTGACTAATTTCAAGTTGGGCTTTTTAGACTGGTTGAGCTTTTAAAGTTCAAGGTCTACGGATTTCTCTATTCATGTCTGGTTTTTCATTTCAACAGTACTTTAGGTTCTTCAAGTTTTTCTTTACTCTTCCTCATGTGAAAAACTCTGGAAGCAACAACAATTTTTATCTTCATTTTACAGAAAAAGAAGTTAGTTGTTTAAGAGATAATATCAGGCCCCACAGATATAGTTTGGACAGGGTAAGATTTAGAAACTTAACAAATAAAAGAAACCTTAAAATGATACAGACGAGTTTCAGTGTGAAGTAATTTAGCAGTATGTAATGGGTGACAAGAGGTATGCAGTCCTGCTAAGGTGAACTAGTCCCCCTATTCCTTGAACCTTCTCCCAGAGGAACTAGGGACCTGAGGGTGACCACAGCCCAGCAAATAAGCTAACAGATGCCCACACCCATCTTGTCCCAAGAACACAACTGAGGAATTTAAAATGCTGTCATGTGTTAATGATTGAATTTATGTTTCATTATAATGTCCTCAGCATAAATCAAGTGTCCTTGTTCCTACTTAATTGTTACCTCAGTTTATGAACACATGGTTTTCTTTAGTGTGATCCTGTCTCTGGGGCTTTTCACAATTTCTGGCCTTGTCCTTGCCAGTTTTCCTCAAAGGAAAATTCTTAGCTTCCTGTTGATGCCTTGAGCATTAGCTATTCTTCTCTGCCAGGTATCTCCTGATTCTCCTCTATAGGCCTCAGGGCCTGCTCTGAATTCTGGGATTGGAATTGCCCAGGATTAGGAGTTATCTATGCCCTTCCTTTCCCCTTCTAGAGAGGTACATTCTAAACCCTGCATTGTTTTCACCATCACAGCAACCCTGTAGTGTTACAAAGCAATGCATCATATTCATCGCCTCATTTTCTTGCCTGAAAAAAAAAAATCCTAAATAATCAAACCTACCTATGCAAGTGATGTTTTACCATAACGAACAAATAAAAGAAGTAAGATAATGCTTGGGATATGTGTGTGTTAGGTTTTTGTCACTATGACCAAAATACAAGACATGAACAAATTAGAGAAGGAAAAGTTTATTTGGGTCCAGGGTTTCAGAAACTTGGTCCATTGTTGGGCCTGAGGTGAGGCAGTATATCATGGCTGAAGGGTAGGGGAAAGGAAGGTTACTGAGCTCCTGGCTGCCAGGAAAAAGAGAGGAGAAGGGGCTGCAGGGAAGATAACCCTTCCATGGCTTGCCCCCACATCCTCCAGCCACACCCCAACTCCTTACAGTTTCCACCCAGTTAGTCCTTTCAAATTATTAATCCATCAAATGGATTAACCCACTGAATTACAGCTCTCATAAATCATTTCATCTCTTGCATTAACACAGGAGCTTTTGAGGAACATGGCATATCCAAACTAACAGGATATCTCCTACAACGCAGATGAACCTTGACATTGCACTCAGTGAAATAAGCTAGTTACAAAGGACTAATACTGCATGATTGCCCTCAAATGAAGTACTTAGAGTAGTCTAATTCACAGGGACAAAAAGAATGAGGTAGGAGGAAGAGGGGAAAATAGGCAGTTAAATGTTAGTGGGTATAGAGTTTCAGTTTGGGAAAATGGAAAAAGTCCAAGACTTGGATGGTAATGATGGTTATATAACAATGTGAATGTAGTTAATGCTACAGTACAGTTAAAAATGGTTAAAATGTCAAAAAATTTTAATATATTTTATTAAGGAATTGAGTTATTATACAATCATAAATGCATTTAAAGTAACAATACGATATGCATGTACACTTAAACCAGAATTACCCCCTAGATCCCTCCCTATTCTACCTCCCTTTTCCTTCCCCCACCTACCTTATCCCCCTCCTCTCCACTCCATATCTATGATTGTCCTAGATTATGTGTTGCTACACCTTTGTTGGGTCTAATACATGAGGTTAAGACGATGGAGCTCAGTGGTAGAGCACCCCTAGGTTCAATCCCCAGGATCAAAAAAAAAAAAAAAAAAAAAAAAAAAAAAAAAAAAAAAAAAGAAAAAAAAGAAAAGAAAAGAAAAGAAAAAAGGTCTGAAGTAAGTTTAAAAAGCACATGTCCTCCTCTCATTTTAAATAAACACAAAATATAGCAACAAATGATGCCTCAAAAATGCATCAATCACAAACAAAAGATATATCTGCAACCACTTTGTGTTTTCCAAACACCCTACTTATGTCTTGATGCCAGTTGCTCTTGTAGGCTGCAGACCACAGCTGAGCCCCGGGGCCATCTTTGTGACCACTGAGGTGGCAGTCTAGTTTGACTCCTTTACCAACAGACTCTGTTATCATTCACAGTCCATAGTGTTTATCTGCACTAGCCAGGAACTGAGAACCTGAGAGTGGTGGTGTGGAGTGAGACTCCAAGAAAGAAAAATTTCAGAATCAAATTCAGATTTATGAAGAATGGGTAATTTTTAGGCTAAATTTAAGGTGTTTAACAGATTGACCACCTTTCATTACTCAGGAAGAAACAATATTCTTTTGATGATTTTCAAAATATTTGGCAGAAAGTGACAGGGTCACTAATTTCAAGTTGCCTAAAAATCCTAGTGATTTATTTTTTTTGAAGATGAAGTCCACCCTAAAATTTTAGCAATCAGTTATTTAAACTGGCATCTAAATTCAAGATGACTGGTTGATAATTCCTCTAGAACATTTTATTAAATTTAGATCTTATCTAAAGGATGCTGTGTCAAGGATGTAATACCTTTTTATTTTAATCCATGGAAATTTATTTTTGGAAAACAACAAAGGCTTTTAAAGACTTTTTAGAGTTAGAAAATATTTCAAAATTTGATCAAGGTTTTTCAAACCATCAGCGATTTCCTCCATCTGAGCTCTTATTTCTCTACTCCTTGGTGGCTCTTTATTCCAGAAATTTCTTATTTCTCAGTCCTGACCTTTTCACGTTTTTAACAGTACCATTGTCATTTTCTATACCACGGAAACAAATTCTTTTTTTCTTTTCTTTTTTTTTTTTTTGAGAGAGAGAGAGTGAGAGAGAAAGAGTTAATTTTATTTTTTCATTGGTTTTTGTTTGTCCTCCACTTAGTTGTGTATGTGGTGCTGGGGATTGAACCCTGGTCCTCACACTAGCCAGGCAAGTGCTCTACTGCTGAGCCACCTTTCTAGCTCCAGGAAACCCATTTTAATGAAATAGAAGTCTAGCTGTTTAGAAAAACAAACAATCAGCCACCACTGCCTCCTGGAGTCCTGTTAGGCCAAAGGTCTGCTCTCCATGCTGGCCACTGAGGAGGCAGCACGCACCCCCGAGTCTCAACTTCAGTTGCAGGGTGTGTCACTTGAAAACAGACACTGGCTGCCTAGAAATGTTGGTCCTTGAAGATGTCAACAAGCAAAGAAATTTCCCCAGTGAGCACATCTTAGAGATGTATAGTCTCAAAGTACAGCTAATCATATTTAACAAACTAAAATAACATTTTAGGTTTATCTGATCCATGAATATCTGTCAGTGGCCACTGAAACATACATCAATGTTTCGGTATAAAGGGCTTACGTACCCAAATTTCTGGAGTTAGTTCTCATCACCTTTAATCACCTCACTTGGCTACCTGGTATATAATGCTTGTGCAAAATTTCCTAAAGAGTTTCGCATGCTGGTGCCTGCCTGTATGTAATATCAGCAACTCAGGAGGCTGAGACAGGAGGATTGCAAGTTTGAGGCCAACCTCAGCAACTTAGTCATGCCCTAAGCAACTTAGCCTCAAAATAAAAATTTGAAAGGGCTGGGGATGTAGCTCACTTGATAAAGTGCCCCACGGGGCAATCTGCAGTAGCCCGCCCCCAACACACACAAAGAAAAACCAATACCACCACAAAAAACAAAACAAAAAACCTTACTAAGGAATGACTCACTTGTTTTAGTTTTTTAAAAGTGAAAATAGAGGAAACAATAGTTGTTTTAAAAAGAAAGAGAAAGCAAACCAAGCACTCTCATTCCATTAAGATTTGTGAGTCCGACTTTGAAGTCAAAGGGTAGTGTTAGGATTTCATTTGTAACAAATTCTGAGATTATTCATTAACTAATCTAGCAGACTTTCTACTCCCTTTGAAGCATGCAATTTTTTTTAAGAGGCTAGGCTTTTTTCTTTGAGTTTACCTTTTTTAAAAAGCATATTTATAAAGAGAGGTGTACCATCATTTAATGAGTTGGAAATAGAGTTATGGAATAGCTTTTCAAATGTTGGATGAATATAATCTCAGAAATTACTGCATGCTAGATGCAGATGAGAAGCTGAAATTGCTAATCTCTGATGTGAACAGCAATTAGTAGAAGTGCTATAAACTTAATATTCCTATTGGAAAGTAGGAAGCTAAATCAGTTTGAATTCCATAATGACTAAAAATAATATATAGTATTTATTAGGCTATGTTGAATGTACTATGTAAACTTAAAAGATACATGTCCCCTCCTACCTCCAAAGAGTTTATTACCCTAGACACAAAGTAAGTGCACATGCCTACCTGTCTTCCACCCCTATTTACAGGGTGAGGATGTTTACCTGAAGAGTAAGCAGACAGATAACCAGGGAATCAAAATCATCACAAATAAGGAAGAGAGGTGACTAAAATAATTTTATCTTTCAAAGAATATAGTTACCAGCAACAACAGTGAATGATAAATATTGTAGGTTTTGTTTTAAATTTTTTGTTCAATTCACAAAGATAGTATTTTTGTTCCCACAGTCTGTAATGCTCCATGGCACCTGTTTTTGCTCTGCTTTCCTGGCTTCCTAACACTTCCTTTGTTAACATTTTGTATTGAGTCAGTCAGCTGCTACTTCAAGCCCACTGTCAGAAATCAAGTTATTTTTGATATGAGTCTCCATTTTCCTTCTCTTCTTTAACTACAATTCCCCAAAGATGTGTAGTCTAACTTGTATACCCTAAACTTTTATCATATTCTTTCTGTAATAAATCACATAAGTATTACAAAAAGAGAGGTTAAGCAAAAAGCACGGATCCCCTCAAGGGGAGGATGCAGGGGTAATGTGGCTAGTGACCATTATGGCATGGTCAAATAACACAGTCTTAGAAAACAGTGCAGCAGGTAATTATTGGACCTTTCAGACCAGTGGTATCTTTGCAGGTGTACTGCCACTGGGTTCACTAAACCCCCTTCATGGTTGATTCTCTGAATTCTAGAGGACTCTGCTTTGGATTCTTAGTGGAAGAACTCCATCTGATGTCTCCAAATGTCTTGCCTCTGGCTCCTCTGTAGGACAGTGGTGGAAGAGAGAGAAGTTAGGGAAGAGGCCATTCCAGTGAGATGGTTGCTTTCGTAGGCTACTGTCCCTGACCTCTCAAAAATGGGGTCTACCTTGGGTCTCTAGTAAGGGAAGATGAACTTTCCTTCAATTGTCTAGTCAGAAACGTGTCATTGTTATACGGAGAGGTGTTCCACAATTTACTTGAGTTTAAGATGATAAATGAAGGGGAAATGTAACTGGTTTGTCTTGACTTCTTTCCTGCATGGATATAGAATGGGTGTATATTCTGGAATATGAATTCATGTCTTTAGATAATAATAAACAAATAGGGTTTCATGCAATCTGAAAATGGTTCCTGTGGTCATCAAAAGCTGTTGTTGGTTGTGACATGGAAAAATGTTTCAGGAGCAGGTAGTTGTCAAGATGTCAATTAGCCAGACTTTGTTAATCCTGTAGAGGTATGCAGACCAGGATTAAATAAATGTTTAAGAACATAAATAAAAGATTGATTCCTGCCCTGACAATACTTATGAATTCAGATAAAGTTAACTTTATTGTTTATATTTTGGTGCTAGGAATTGAACCCAGGGTCTAGTGGATGCTAAGGACATATTCTATCCCTGAGTTATATCCCTTACCCCACAATAAAGTTTACTTTAAACAATTTCTCTGAAAAATATCATCCCTTGCATACACGGTGGACTCTAGTATAAGTTTTGTATTGGTTTAAAATGTTAGGTTAAAAAACAAGTTAGGTTAAATATGAAAATAGTCTGTTCAATATTTTCAAGTCTATGTGACTCTATTAGAAATACCAACTGTTTCTAGCGTCATGAGTTTTGCTAGACATAGTGCATGCCAGTGTCCAGAGGAGGAAAGATGGGCAGAAATTTGTAGAATAGACAGCAGCAGTCATGGGAGGTCCAGGTCACAAGTGGAACATACCAGACCTGGGGAGGAAGGATCTCTAGGACCCAGAGATTGAGCACTGGAAATGTCTGTTTCTGTGTCCCCCAGATTGCCTCATTTACTGACCAAAGGAACTTTTAGTTTACAGATTTTGATAGTGAGTAGAGAGGAAGTATTAGTTGTTGAAGTTCTTGCTTTATTTAAATGACAGTGGCAATAGAAACAAAATTTAATGAAATAATGTCCTTTTTTAGCTGAAGAACTGTGGCCACTTAAGCATAATTTAAATTTATCTAATTTACCCTTTTTCAAAAGATCCCAAACATTTCACCTTATTTCTTTTAAAGATTACAAAGTAGAGTAGGAGGTAGAAGTAAAAATAAAATAACAAAGAATAATAGCAGTTTGGCAAATATGTGTTCTTAATTTCATCAAAAGAATAACTGATAACTTGTGAATACTAAAGGATGTCTCTTTAAAAGTTAAAAACATGAAAAATGGTTAAAGATAGGAAAGTCAGGTGCAATAGTACATACCTACGATCCCAGATACTTGGTGGCTGAGGCAGGAGAATTGCAAGTTTAAGGCCAGCCTGGGCAACTTAGGGAGATCCTGTCTCAAAATAAAAAGGACTGGGGATGTAGCTCAAGGGTAAAGATTCTAGGATTCAATTCCTTATACCCCCCAACCCAAATAAACTCAAATCAAAAAATGTGTGATAGGGACAGGAGATACAGTGCAGTAGTAGAACACTACTTGGCTTGGCATGTTCAAGGTCCTGTGTTTGCTCCCCACAAATACACACACACACACACACACAGTAACAATAACAGCACATTCTTTTGGGGCTACCTGACTTGGAGCAGTACACTGGAGTCTGGATTCAAATTCCAAGTAGAGCCAATTAATACGAAATAACGCACATGTCATAGATCAGGTCATTCATTTTTCCCTCAGAACTAGTGGGACTCTAATCTTCTTCAACTTGTCTAAAAGTTTGCGGCCACCTTAGTCAGCCACTCTTATCTTTACAGCCACAAGTGAATTTCTTTAAAAAAACAATGCAAGTCACATTGTATTTTAAAGTTTTCTAGTAGCCACATTAAAAAAGCCCACTTAATTAGTGTTTATAACATATTTTGCTTAGCCAAGTAGCCAAAATATTATTTTTAACAACACAATTAATTCATTTATTTTTACATTTTTTGTTTTTTTTCTTTTATTCATGCATTACAGTTGTTCATAATGATAGGATTTGTTGTTACATATTCATATATGCACACAATATAACAATTTAATTTGGCCAGTTTCTCTCTCCCAATACTCCCCCCTCCTTCCTCCTGTCCCCTGGTTCCTTGCTTCTTCCAAAATATTATTTTAAAGGGAAATCAATATGAAAAATTATTGAGATATTATACATGTTTTTTCCCTGCTGACATCTAATTCCTCTGTGTGTTTTCACTTGTAACATGTCTCAGTTTGGACCAGCCAGTCAGTGGTTATTGCCCACAGCATGAACATGGCATGCTGAAGGAGTCAACTGGAGGTGAGGCTGCATTAGGAAAGCAGAGAGGTTTTTATGTCAAAACAGGTTGTTTCAGCTTTACCCTGAAGACTAAAAGCCAGAAGAGGCTATTAAGCCTATAAGTGACGTTATAAAATTTTGAACTTAAACTCATGACCCATTAGGAGTGGGTTGCTGTAGTGGTCCACATGAGGAGTGACAAGAACCTGAACTAAAATTCCATAGGAAACATGGTCCAAAGGAAGTGTGTGAGAGAAATTGTGTAGGTCAAATCATAAGGATCTGGTGGTGACTATTTTATTTGAAGGGAAGACTTGGAAATAACTGAGGATGGTTTTCAGATTTCTACCAGTAATAGTCATGTTAACTACAGTGGGGAAGGTGGGTAGTTGAGTTCAGCATGGGATATGTTGACTTCTGGTGCCTTTGACAAGCATTTGGCTAATATCTATTTTGCCATGAAGAGTTTACTATACAAAATATGTAGAGTGGGAAGCTAACAAGGCCAGGTAGGAGCATAGTACTTACAGTACTATGCTTACACTTTAAACAATAGTGAAGTTAGAAAGTCTTTTTTATTTTTTAATCTCATGAATGATTTGTTGATCGATCGTGGTACTGGATCAAACCCAGGGACTCATGCATGTTGGTAAGCTCTCTACCACTGAGCTACATTCCTAGCCCAAAAAGTGAGAAAATCTAATAGGGTACAAGAGGCAGGAGAAATGTAGAGAAGTTAAGAACATATTAGCATGTTTAAGCAACATTGTGAATAAACCTGTCCTGGGCCAGATGGAATTAGCTCAGGGATCAAAGCTGGCCTAATGCAGTTTGCACATGTTTTGTTTGGCTTTTGTAGAGTTGGATCACACAGCGTTGTAAATTTAAGTTAGGTGCCAACATTTCCACACAAATCCAGGTTTCTGACATTTTAATAAAAGGGGGCTGGGAGGTAGACTTGGCAACATTACTGGTAATAACCCATTGAAGTGTATGCCTTTCCTCTCCACTGAATCTCTTTTACTTCTTTATGTCTGTCTGGGACTTCTGGGCCAAGTATCAGTAGGTAATAAAGGTACAAAGATAGATTAGTGGCAGATTATAGAGGGCTTTGAATACCAAACCAAGAAGTATAAAATGTAAGCAGCGGGCAGCCTTTGAATAAAGGATTGTTGAGATTAAACCCATATTTAGGAGGATTTTTCCGGACCAGTTTGAAAATTGAGAAGTTAAAGAGAACTGTTACCAATTTTGAAAGGGAAGACATAAATGAGATTGTGTGGGGATATACAAAATAGACTTTTAAAAAATGCAAAATGGAGAGAAAAAAAAAAACAAAATAGAAGCATCTTAAGGAGGGAGATGCCATCTAGAAAGGCTGCATTGGAAATATGTGGGCCTTTGAGGTGGGTGGAATGTTTGTTTGCAGAGTTCCAGAACTCAGGCCAGTGTTTGGTATAAGGGACAATGAATGCAGGGCATTCCAGATATTCTTACTGGCTGGCTGTGGCCCAGAAGTCACTGTGGTGGCTGTTCTAAGTAAACTATAAATTGAGGGAGAAAATTCCTTCCCCCACCCACTTATTCTACTTTTAGACCAACTGGCCCCAACAATCCTTTAAAAATGAAAAATAAAAAAAAGCTAAAAATTAGGGCTGGGGTTGTAGCTCAGTGGTAAAAGACTTGCCTAGCATGCACAAGGCCCTGGGTTCAATCCCTGATACTGGGGGCAAAAAAAGCTAAAATTAATAATTTGACAACTATTAATCAAGTGCCAGGCCCTCTTCTATTTTGTTTGTTTGCAGTACCAGCATTCAAACCCAGGGCTTCATGAATAAATGCTAGGCAAGCACCCTACCGCTGAACTACACTTGTAGTCCCCTAAGTTCTTTTATGTAGTCCTCATAACCACCATTCAAATAGGCATTATTGCTATTTCCATTTTATAGACAAGGAAACGAGGAACGGAGACCTTAAAGGTTAAGAATTTACCCCAAATCACGCTGCTGATGAAGGATGGGACCAGGACTTGAACCCATGCAGTCTGATTCTCCAGAGGCTTAAATGTTTTAACCACCCTGTGAAACTGCTTTTATCTCTTTATATATTTTAGTGCTACACAAACGACTAGAGAAATCTATTTTCATTCTGGAAGCTCTTCCATAACTAATTTCAAGAGTATCAGTTTGATTTAGCTCCCCTATAATAAATAAAATTCCAGAATTGACTGTCCTTGGATAACCTTGAGAGAATAAGGTTATGTGACGTATTTAAAGATCGGTTTTCTTCTTTGAATGACTCAGTATTAGTTCATAGAATATGTGCTGGTAGCCCTTAACAGAAAAAAATTCTCATAAGAACATATTTATTTTTGATTGAAGCCAGGGCTTTGTGCACACTGGCCAAGTGCTTTGCCACTGAACTACATTCCCCACTCTAATTTTTGTTGTTATTGTTGTTGTTCAAGCTAAATCATACTAGATTTTCTTCATTTGTTCTCATAAGAAATTATCATAGAACAAATTTCATAAATATTTTAATTTGGAAGGGGGTGAGAGTTTAACATTGTAGAAAAGACACACATTTTTCCTGTCAAGTTTTCCTACCATATTTAGTATGGGTTCTTTTTCCTTGGTCTACAGATGAAACATGTGAATGAAATATTTCAAAATGAAAAAAATAAAGAGGTGGTTCTCATGTGCATTGGCATCACTTCCGGAGTTGGACGACTGCTCTTTGGACGGATTGCAGATTATGTACCTGGTGTGAAGAAGGTTTATCTGCAGGTACTTAACACTTTTTTTCTTTCACCCTGAATCTATTCTCATTGCCTGATAGCTCATTAAATGAACATGTATGTTTCAAGTCTATATAAGAAGGAAAAATACCTTCTAAAATGTAACTTCTACTGGCAGTTTTTCAAGGACAGCATCATTTGAGATTGAGTTTGAAAAACATGAGAAATTGGCAATCAAACAATTTTCTTTTTTTTGTCAGGGAACTCCACCAAACCAAAATGTTTTTGCCCATTGCTTTTTCTAAGAAGAAGTCTTTATTTTTGGCATAGTTCTCATAGTCACATACAGATCCGGTGCTTTTTGAGATATCTTGTGAAATTTGGGGGGTGTTTTGACTTTTTGCCTGCTGAGTGTTATGGAACGGGCATAAATAAATGCTAATTCCAGGATCATTAATGACACTCAGTATCATTAACTCCTTCATGCCAGACAGTGTGCTAAGTGATGCAGATAAAATGTAGTCCGTGATCCTTAGTAGCTGAAGATCTCGCTGGGAGATAGATAAAACAGTGTTACAGTACAATGGAATAATGCATATGCTGGATGGGTACCCTGTGAAAATCTGTATCACTAGTGAGGGTCTGAGCAGTGTTAAGAAATAAGTAACAGTTAAAGGGGCTGGAGATGTAACTTAGTGGTAGAGTACCTGCCTAGCATATATGAGGCCTTTAATTCAATTCCCAGTACCATACATGCATAAAAGAGGTGAGCAGTAGTTATAAATGGATGGGTGGTTGGGTAGATGGATGAATAGATAGTCAGGGATGATGAAGAAGGGTATTCCAAGCAAAGGAAAGACCTAGGCAAAGATGTTGAGTTGTGATGTGATATGTGTGTCTGGGAAACTGAATGTTTGAATGGAATAAGACAGAAGTGTAGATCTTTCGGCCAGGTGGGGAAGAACCTTTATGTGCATAAAAGGGGGTGAACTTTATTCTGCAATTAGAAGCTGTTAAAGGATTTTAAGCGAGGGAATGACATGAGTTGTGTTTTATAAAGATTAATCTGGTTACCATGAAGGATAGGACAGAGTGGAGGAGGGGGCAAGAGTTGAGTAAGTCAGAATAGGCCACATATTGAATGATTCCATTTATATAAAATGTTAGAGGAGGCAGATCCATGGAGATAGAAGGTAAAATTGGTGATTGTCAGGGGCTAGGAAGGAAGGATGGGTGAGTGCCTGGTGCTGGCAAAGGGGGGGGTTTCCTTTTGGGGTGATGAAAATATTCTACAATTAGATAATGTGGGTGGTTATACAATGTTCTGAATATACTAAAAGCTACGGAATAGTATACTTAACTGGATGAATTTTAATGTAAATGATATCTCAAAGCTATTATATAAAAAGAAAAAGGGAGTGGAGGCAAGGGGACTAGTTGGAGACTATTGAAGTAGTTGAGGCAGGAGAAATCAAGGCAGAGATGCCAGGAGTAAACCAGAGACCTGGAGAATGAGTGTCCAATGGAGCCACTTAACCTGGTTCAGAGATTTGTGGCTTGGATAAAGGGTAGATGGTTTTGCTGTCTTATCAGTGATTCAGTAAATCTGAGTAGGATGACTAATTTATTTTTGCCATGTTAAATGTGTGGTGCCTGAGAAAAAGCCAAGATGAGCTTGGAGCCCATGTGAGAGTCTGAGTAAGAGACCAATGGGATGTTGGTGTTCATGGGCTTTGGAATGAGTGGAGGACTAGGGACCTGATCAGCTTGGAAGGAAAAATCTAAGAATAGAGTATTTCTAAGGGCAGGAATGCCAGCATTGTCAATAGCTAGTAAGAAGGAGACTAAAAGATCTTCACTGGATTTAGCAACAGAGAGGCCATTAGTGACCTTATAGAGAACAATTTCAGTGAAGTGTCAGTTACAGAAGACTGGTCATGATCTGTTGAGTAAATGGAAATATGGACAACTATAGCAGAAAAGCCTGGCTGCAGAAGGAAAGAAAAGGTGAAACAAAAAGATTTAAGATTTGGGTATTAAGCATTTTGACTTATACTATAGATCAGAGACAGTATTTGAGCAGTGCCTCAAAGAAATAGTGAAATTTGGAATCATGAAATTAATTGGAAAAGGATTACAGATGAAGTAATGTGCGTTGACTAAGTAACAACCACCACCATTTATTGAGCAGTTTCACATTCAGATGATGAACTAAGTGCTCTATATGTGTTATCTCATTATCCTTTTAAGGGAGGGACTGTTTTTTATTTCTCTTTACAGATGTGTCTACTGATTAAAAGAGAGACTATCTTGCTGTGGGTATTTGTATGCATGGAGGTCAAGGCATACAGTCTCAGGATCTGGTCATATAGCTAGAATGAAGTATAGACAGCTGGTGGTGTGCAATGCTGGGGATCATACATATATGTTTGCTATTTTAAAAAATGTATTTATTATACAGTAATCATTCCCCTGTTTATCAGTACCTTACTGTGGGTATCCTTATCTAACATTTATCTGAATATATAGTCTTGTTCTCAAGTGTCAAGAGAGCCTTCTAATGGACATGTATAATAATACAGAGTCCCAGCTTCCTTTCATTTGTTCAAAAAATTCTGGGTGCCTTCTGTGTCCCAGGTATGAAGAAGATAGGTATAGTCCCAGAGTTTATGGAGCAGGATGGATATAGGAAAATGCTGGGTAGTTTGGGATTAAAATAACAGGGAGCATCACAGAAGAGGTTGGAAAGCTAGGAGGGCCAGTGATCTAGGCCTTGAAATTCAAGATGAGGAGATTTTACTTTAAGCAAAGTGGGCCTTTATTAGAGAATGTTGGTTGAATTTAACATTTTAAAGCTACTGTAGGGGATTTCCAAGATGGCGAGCTGCAGGAAGGCTGCTTCTTGTTTGGCTTTGTGACTGGATGAAAAACTCCAGGACAGCTCCATTGCTATGAGGTGCATTTTGGGGAAAATCATCACCAGAACACAGTGCTAGTTAAGGGAGTTTTTTTTGGATGATCAGAGATTTGGTGTGGCAAGTGAAAAAGATGGATTATATCCATCCCAGCCAGGACATAGCAGCTGCGGCTGCAACCGCCATTACTCCCAATCAGCGAGGGAGTGGGGGAGGAGCTAACCCATAATGTGCAATCTGATGTGCCACAGAGAAGCCGAGTTCTATAAGTAATCGTGCATTGGGCTCACCTAGAGACACCGCTGTTGCCCCTCCACTACATAAGTGGAGAACAATGTCTCTCAGCTGCCTGCATAAAAGTGAAAATCAGGAGTCTTTTGGAATTGACTCTCCAGCAGGAGTGAGTCAGCAGTTGAGACCAGGCTACTTCACAATTGCACCAGGAGCCAGCCACAGTTCACAGGCTGAACTGGGAAGAGGAGGTGTG
Source organism: Aplodontia rufa (assembly GCA_004027875.1). Classification (NCBI taxonomy): domain Eukaryota; kingdom Metazoa; phylum Chordata; class Mammalia; order Rodentia; family Aplodontiidae; genus Aplodontia; species Aplodontia rufa. The sequence continues at coordinate 21,411 of PVKS010010286.1, forward strand.
GGACAGGCCCAGTCCTCACTTTGCTTAGGGGTATTCAGGTTTGTGGAGTCCTGTCCATCACTCCAGCCAGAAGGCCCACATGATAAGCTAAACTCTAAGAGACCTCAGTCTGAGCTCAAAAATCCTGGAGGACCTAGAGTGCAACCAGGAGAGGGAGCATTGAAAGCATTTCAACCCCCCTGCACATAAAAGCCTTAAGACTCCTGAGTTTCAGATCCCCAGGGAGGCTGTCAAAGACCAGCCCTCAGGACATTCCTTAATCTGACCTCTTCTTGAAAAATCTCCACCTAGAAAGTCCAGGAGTCTGAGGACATCCAGTCCTCTACTGGAGATCACATAATTAGAGACTGAGAGACCCTGGTAACAAAACTCAGGTGGACAGTGAATATCTGCTCCCAAAGTGTACAGAGACAAACTCAATGACCATAGTTCCAAGTTTTCATTCAGGATTTTTAATATTTTAAATTTTTTTCTTTCTTTACTGTTTTTGACTTGTATTTGAGTGCCAACTGGAGAAGCTGATTGGTTCATGGACATATAAAAATACTAGCTGTTTTGGGGGGTTTTTTGGTTTGTTTTTGTTTATTTTTTCTTTGCTCTTTCTTTTGTTTTTGTTTTTTGTTTCATTTTGTCTTTGTCAGGGTTTTTTCAGTTGTCTTTCCCTGTTTATTTATTTATTTTTTCTTTTTCTTCTTCTCTCTTTTTCCATCTTGTCTCTTCTGTCTATCCTTGTCATACCTGCTGAAGGGTGGGATTTTGGTCAGTTCATTTAGTATTTGAAGTATATTGTGCCCCACCTGCATAATTTTCCTATGCTTGCTTCTATCCTTTCTTATGCTATCACCCAAATCTTATTAATATCTCTTTCACCTTTCCTCTATTTTGCTACCTCTGTCTTTTCTTCTTCTGGGGTTTTTTCTTTCTTTTTTGTTTTGTCTTTTTCTTTTTTCTTTCTCCAGCAAATCTTTCACCTCCTTTACTTTCTCTCTGTTCAAAATCGGACAATTCAGCCTCCTCTCTAAATTTCTCTTACATTCTCTTCTCAGGCTTCCAATTAGTTTATACTATTTGACTCCCCCCCATCATTAATGCTGTGTAAACATTACCGTTGTGAACGCCAAACTCGATAGCTATCGTATGCTTTGAAGCCTGACATAGGTGATAGTTAAATACTAGCGTTGCTGAAAGTATTGACTAACACTAATTCTACCATTTGTTCCATAGGTGGAATTTAACAATGTGATATGGTCTGTACTAAATAACCAATTTAATATTGTTTATTGTATGCATTGGTCATTCATATTCATGATCTCCTATTAACTCTTGAGGAGGAAGAAATCTTAAGGGACACTAACAGTTAGGGTTAGGGGTTTGACCTCTGAACTTAACTTTCCTGACAATACCCCAACCCAAGTAAGAGATGGGACAAAACTCCCAATCCAACAGCAAAGACCCAAAGAAAAACAACCAGATAGAGATCTCAGGGCAAAAATTCACTTCAATTTAAAGAGTGAGAAGAAGTCTAAGCAGACCCCACCGCACACCTGTGTGTGCCCAGGACCCCAGTCCCACCACAGTAGGCAAGCCAGACACTTCTAAGGTACCCACACCCAGATACCACCCAGCTGTCATGCACACCTTCCAGGTCTGGATATATTGGGCCCATCCTACCACTAAGGATCCCAGATCCCAGTGCAGCACATAAGTTGGTCCATTCTGGCCCACCCCACACCTCTGGGACCCTAGCATCCAGGGACTTACTTCTACCAATTAGTTTCAACAATGCAGCAGCTGCCTGTCAACCTCGCCAGGTGCCAAGTCCAAGTACTGGAACGTTAACCCAAAAGCTGCAACAAAACAAGGCTCCAGGCAGTAAAGCCCTTCTGGAAGGAAGTGGTCATCAGAGAGGTGGTATCTGACCCAATCCTTGATGTATATGGAAGAAGAACCCAGAGACTCGTCTTGCTTCCACACAGGGACCCCCACTTCAAAAATCCAGAAGAAGCTTTTCAAAGATGAAGAATCAAACTAGAAGAGGCTCACCTCAAACCCACAAATGCCCTAGCAAGGAGCCCACAGTCAGGGAGTGGGATGACAATCTAGAACAAATTATCAATGAGCTGATAACTAAAAGGAACAATGAACTAAAAGAAGATTTAATGAAGGGACTAAGTGAGAAAACTCAAGAGTTGAGAAACTATTATTAAAGAAATAGACATACTCAAAAAGGAAGTAACAGAGTTAAAATCTGCAGTCAATGACATGAGAGGAACCATGGAAGAATTTAATAATAGACTAATTTCTATAGAAAATAAAGCCTCAGCTATTGAAGAAAGAGCTTCTGACAATGAGGACAGGCTAACAAGCTTGAGCACATGGATGAGAAAAAAGAAAAATAACTCACAGAACACAAACAGAATTTTCAAAATGTCTGGGATGAAATTAGAAGAAATAATCTAAGAGTAATTGGGATACAGGAAGAAATCAAAATGTGAATGAATGGTATAAGGAACATTCTCAATGAAATAGTTAAAGAAAAATTTTCCCATATAAAAATAATCAGATATGTTTATCCAGGAAGTTTATAGGACACTCAATAGGCCTAATCAAATAAGAAGCTCACAAAGACACATCATAATCAAAATGTAAAACAGGGAAACCAAGGAAAGAATATTAGAAGCAGCAAGGGAAGAAAATGCCAAATCACATTCATAGGCAAATCAATAAAAATTACTTCTGACTTTTCAGCTCAGACTCTGGAAGCCAGAAGATCATGGAGATCTTTCAACATCTGAATTACCACAACATGCAGTCAAGAATATTATACCCAGCCACACCCACCTTCAAATTTGAGGGTTAAATAAGAATTTTTCATGATAAGATCAAACTTGTAGCATTTGTGAACAGAAAAGCAGCTTTACAAAGAATCCCCAAAGATAAACTCCGAATAGGAGAACAAGCAAACACTATGCAAAACCCACAAACAGAAGAAATTCAATAAAGGTACCTGCTTTTAATAGCCAACCAAGATAGCATAGAACTTACTAATAAAACTCAATGAGTATGAACCACAACCACACTTCTATTCTAACACAGAATGTGAATGGTCTCAATGCAACACTCAAAAGACACAGATTAGGGTTCAGCCACTATGGAAAGCTGTATGGAGAATCCTCAAAAAATTAAGGATGGAACCACCTTACGACCCAGCTATCCCACTCCTGGGAATTTTCCCAAAAGATTTGGAATCAGCGTATTATAGCGATATGGCTTCATCAATGTTTATAGCAGCTCAATTTACTATAGCTAGATTATGGAACCAACCCAGATGCCCCTCACTTGACGAGTGGATACAAAAGCTTTGGTTCATATATACTATGGAATACTACTCGGCCATCAGAGAGGATGATATTATAGCTTTCAAAATCAAATGGATGGAGATGGACAGAATGATGCTTAGTGAAGTCTCCCAAGCTCAGAGACTCAAGGGCCGAATGGTTTCTCTCATCTGTTGATGCTAGAATTTATGGGGAAGCAGTAGGGTAGACGGCTAACCTAACAAAACTTCAAATTGAATGACTTTCAGAGTAATAGGGGGATAGCTCTCTAGGATACTTGGAGGTGTAGGGAAGGGGATGGGGAGGGGGGAGGGTATATGAAGAACTCATAGTCTGGTGATTGGGAAGATGGGGGAACCATCCCAGAAGCCGATGTCATTCCTCCACAAACTACCCATTTAACACATGAGTTCTTCTGGGGGAAACTGCGACAGGTGAAACCCAAGGTGGTTTATCTTTGCTCTGGTATTACCCCTGGATAACAAAGTCTGTATATATTGATTGCTACTGTTTTGATAATGTTTCCCCCTCAACTGTATCTCTATATACTTCTAATTTAAAAAAAGGACATAGATTAGTAAATTGGATTAATAAAAAAATTAAAAAATATACTGTTTACAAGAGACCCACCTTACAGGCAATGTCATCCACATATTGAGGGTGAAAGGTTGGAAAAAAATCTACCATGCATACGGCCCAAGAAAGCAAGCTGGTGTTGCAATACTTATATCCAACAAAGTATATTTCAAACATAAACTAATCAAAAGACATAAAGAAAATGGCAACATATTAGTAAAGGGTATAACACAACAGGAAGATATAACCATAGTAAATATATACTCTCCAAACAAAAATTTTCCCAACTATGTGAATAAATTACTCCATGACACAAAACCACTTGTGGACCTCAATGCAATAATACTGGGAGACTTCAACACTCCTCTGTCACCATTAGACAGATCATCAAAAGAAAAATCAATAAAGAAATCATCAGCTTAAATAACTCCATAAATCAAATGGACTTAACACACATATATAGAATATTCCATCCCAAGTTAGCAGACTACACCTTCTCTGCAGCAAATGGATCCTTTTCCAAAATAGATCATTTTCTGGTTCATAAATATAGTCTCAGCAAATATAAAAAAGATGTTATTCCATGTATCTTATCAGACCACAATGCCATTACCCTAGCAATCAGCAGAAAAATCATAACAGAAAACACACATATTCATGGAGATTGAATAATTCCCTGTTAAATGAAGAATGGATCCAAGAAGACATGAGAGCGGAAATCATGAAATCCTTGGAAGAGAATGAGAATTGTCGCGTCCCCTCTGCCTTTTTACCGCAGAGAAAACACGAAACACGCAGTTGAGAGACACACAGAGCAGCAAGCTTCTTTATTGAGTTCCTCTTCTCTTCTCCTCTTCCCCCGAACTCCGAGTCAAGGCCCTTAAGGCATTACATTTTGAGTCTAGGCTATTCACATTCATAGTCCTTGTTTCTACTGCCATACCAGAGTCTCTGTTTCTGCAGCTGAGGCTCTTACTGCCTGCATCTTCTACCGCTGCTGATCTCTCCGCTGTTGCTGCTGCTGCTGCTGCTGCTGCTTCAGGACAGGGCAGGTTGCTTCTTCTCTGGCTGCTTCTTCTTGGGCCGCTTCCTTCTTTTGCTGCTTGCATTCTTTTGGCTACTTCTTCTTTTGGCTACTTCTACTTTCTGACTAGCTGCTACTCTATTTATCCATTACAATAGCCAATAGGGGTATAGTGAAACACGTTTATACAATTGTACCAATGAGTGACCGAATAGCTTAGTCCTGCGGTCAGGCAATTTGCTAATTACAAGCCAGCTGAACTCCTTAGAGTTGTTTGCCACCAATTCTCTTACAAGCCAGCTGAACCTCATGTTCCCAACAGAGAATGAAGACACAACATATTGAAACCTCTGGGACAGCATGAAAGCATTATTAAAGGGAAATTTATAGCACTGAATGCCCACATTAAAAATGAGTAGAGATACCAAATAAATAAGCCTATGCTCCACTTATCCCTACAAAAGGAAGAACACTCTAATGCCAAAGCTGGCAGAAGGCAGGAAGTAATCAAGATCAGAGCTGAAATCAATGAAATTGAGAACAAAAAACCAAAAGAATTGATGAAATAAAGAGCTGGTACTTCGACAAAATAAATAAAATTGATAGACCCCTAGCCAATCTTACTAAAAGAAGGAGGGAAATGAAACCAATCAACAAAATCACCAAAGAAAAGGGAGCAATCACCTCTGACCTGATGGAAATCCAACAAATTATAAGAACATATTTTGAAAAACTATATTCCTCTAAATTAGATAGTCTGGAAGACATAGACAAATTTCTAGACACATGCAATATCCCTAAATTGACACAGGATAATACTGAAATCCTAAACAATCCAAAATCCATACAGCAATTAAAAGCATACCAAAGAAGAAAACCCGAGGACCTGATGGATTCCCTGCTGAGTTTTACCACACCTGTGAGGAGGAGCTAACACTTCTTATTAAGCTCTTCCAAGAAATTGAAAAGGAGGGAACACTCCCAAAACACTTTTTATGAGGCAGCCATAACTCTGTTACCAAAACCCAATAAATACACTGCAAAACAAGAAAACAACAGACCAATAGCCCTCATGAACACTGATGCAAAAATCTTTAATAAGATTCTTGCAAACAGTATTCGAAAACACATCAAGAAGATAATTCACCACAATCAAGTGGGCTTCTTTCCAGGTATGCAAGTCTGGTTCAACATATGCAAATCAAAAAATGTAATTCATCACTTAAACAGAATCAAGGACAAAAGCCATATGGTCATCTCAACTGATGCAGAAAAGGCCTTCGATAAAATTCAGTGGCGATTTATGCTCAAAACTCTAGAGAAGATAGGGATCAAAGGTACTTATCTTAACTATGTAAAGACCATATATGACAAAATCTCAGCTAGTATAATACTAAATAGAGAAAAGTTGAAAGCATTTCCACTGAACTCGGGAACAAGACAAGGCTGTCCACTCTCACAACTTTTATTCAATATTGTTCTTGAGACCCTAGCCAGAGCAAACAGGGAAGAGAAGGAAATCAAAGGGATAAGAAGAGGAAGAGAGGAAGTCAAACTATCCCTGTTTGCTGATGACATGATCCTATATCTGGAAGATCCAAAAAAATTCCACCAGAAAAATGCTTGAGCTTATAAACAGATTTAGCAAAGTGGCAGGCTCAAAAGATCAATACCCATAAATCAATAGATTTCCTATACACTAACAATAATAAGGCAGAATAAGAAATCAGGAAATCAGTCCCATTTACAATATCCTTAAAAAGAATAAGATACTTGGGAATTAATCTAACAAGGGAAATCACAGACCTCTACAAAGAATATTATCAGACATTGAAGAAAGAAATCCAACAAGACCTGAGAAGATGGAAAGATGTCCCATGCTCCTGGTTAGGCAGAATTAATATAAATAAAATGGCCATTCTGCCAAAAGTACTACATAGATTCAATGCAATCCCCATCAAGATACCAATGTCATTCTTTACAGATATAGAAAAAGCAATTCTCATATTCATTTTGAACAACAAGAAACCCAGAATGGCCAAAACACTACTAAGAAAGAAAGATGAAACTGGTAAGATTTTGAAATACCAGATATAAAATTATACTATAGATCTATAGTATTAAAAACAGCATGCTACTCCTATCAAAATAGGAAAGATGATCAATGGAATAGAATGGAAGATGCTGAAACAAACCCACAAATCTTTAAACATCTGATCTTTGACAAAGATGGTCAAAATATAACATGGAGGAATGACAGCCTATTCAATAAATGGTGCTGGACAAACTGGAAAGCCACTTGCAGAAAGCTGAAATTAGATCCTTAACTCTCACCTTGCCCCAAAATAAAATCTAAATGGATCAAGGATCTAGGAATGAAACCAGCAAACATTCAACTGCTAGAAGAAAAGTTAGGACTGACACTCCAGCATTTGGGAGTAGACAAAGACTTTCTCAACAAGACTCCTAAAGTGAAAAAATTAAAGTTAAAAGTCATGAGTGGGATGCCATTATGCTAAAAAGCTTTTGCATAGCAAAGGAATTGGTCAAAATTGTCAAGAGGCAACCTACAGATTGGGAGATACTCATGGCCTGTGATTCTTCTTGTAGGGGACTAATATCCAGAATTTACAATGTCCTCAAAAACCTTAATATCAAATACAAAAACAGTCTAATTAATAAGTGGCCAAAGAGCTAAACAGAAGCCTCTCAACAGAGGACATTGAGCAAGCCAATGAATACATGAGAAAGTGTTCTAAATCACTAGTAATCAGAGGAATGCAAATGAAAACTACATTAAGATTTCACCTCACTCCAGTCAGGTTAGCAAAAATGAAGAATATAAATAATAACAGATGCTGGAGGAGTTGTGACACTGCAGACTGGTACAGCCGCTCTGGAAAGCAGTGTGTAGAATCCTCAGAAAATTAGGGATGGACCCACTATATGATCCAGCTATCCCTCTTCTAGGTATTTTCCCAGAGGAGTTAGAATTAGCACATTACAGTGACACAGCAAAATCCATGTTCATAACAGCTCAGTTTACAACAGCTAAAATATGGAACCCACTCAGATGCCCCTCATTGGATGAATGGATCCAAAAACTGTGGCATATAAATACCATGGAGTTCTACTCAGCAATTAGAAACAACAAAATGCAGTCTTTGAAGGTAAATGGGTGGTGATAGAAGAAAAAATGTTGAGCAAAGTTAGCCAAACCCAGAGAGTCAAGGGTTGAATGTTTTCACTCATTTGTGGAGGCTGGAGCTAAACCCAGGCCTGTGTGAAAGATCGTTAATCTCATGTATTAGACCCGATAAAGGCATATAGTAACACAAAATCTAGGGCAATCAGTGATATGTAGTGGGTGGAGACAGAGTAGTTGGTAGAAGGGAGAGGGAGGAAGATAAGAAGATAAGAGAGGGATCCAGGGGTAATTCTGGTTTAAGTGTATATGCATATCATATTGTTACTTTAAATGCATTTGTGATTTTACAATAACTCAATTCTTTAATAAAATGTATTTTTTAAAAAGCTACTGTAGTTGTTCTGTGTGTAACGGATGGAAGCAAGATGCAGGAGGGGAAGAAGAACAGGTGGGAGATGAGAAGTGATCATGGTGAAGATCCCAGACTAAAGTGCTCAGAAGATGAAGTCATGATATACATATACATGTATGTGTGTGTGTGTGTGTGTGTGTTTCTTTAGGTATACATGAAATAAGCATACACAATGACATGATTATAAAAGCATGGAGTTTATCTTGTTCTAATTCAGTCCCCAGTTTTCCACTTCCCCTCCCTTCCTCCCACCCCCCTGTTCTTTTCTGATATATATGACAATAGAATATACTTCAACATGATTATAATAGCTTGGAGTATCATGGTATATTGTATACATAAACATTTCTCCAAAATAATTCCTAAAAATTCTTTCCCCTTGTAAATGGGACAGATAGGTCATTTGCAACATTTTGGAGGTACATTTTAATATTTGAATACATCAAGTATTTTACAAAAGAAAATAAGAACCTTTCCTAAATTTTCCCATGTTTGGTCTTTCGTTGAACAGCAGTGAATTAAGAGTTAATTGTGGATAACATATTTCATTTTCAAGGAAATGTTTAGCCACGGACTGGCTTCTTCTTGCCCTTATGTAACCTTCCTTCATCCAAATGTAGGACAGTGTTTGGGGCACCCTGTAGTACATGGTGAGTCACAGGTAGGATGACTACATATTAAAAAGGCCAGTGGAGGAGTAGGGATGTCCTTAGGTGTGTCCTGGGGCTGCTGGGCGCTACTGAACACAGCAAAAAGAAGACAACACATCCCAACCAACACAGGATCCTGGATCTGCTCCCTTACTACCACCCCTCTTCTTCTTCTTCCTCTTCCTCTGTTCTGGGGATTGAACCCAAAGGTGCTCTACCACTGAGCTCCATCCCCATCCCTTTTTTATTTTGAGAAAACACGATCTCACTAAGTTGCTCAGGCTGGCGTCAAAGTTGTGATTATCCTGCCCAGTGTCCTAAGCCACTGGGATTACAGTTGCCACTGCACTTGACTTATCTCTCCTTTCTTCTGACTTGCCCCGAGATTGACTCCTGGCTTGTTCTTTGCTGCAACAACCTCAGTTCTACTTGTTTGTGCATTCCTTTATTTCTTCCTCCCTCCTTGGCAATCTGCCTTTTGCCTGAGCCTTTACGGGCTGGAATGCTCTTCTGCTTACCTCCTCTTCATTCCTTCTGTTGTTGGTGTGTTTTATTAGACATACTTGCTCCCTAATTTCATCTCTCATAGTACAACTTCAGGGCACTACAGGTATCATTCCTTCTTGTCCCCTTGAGGCCAGGTCTGAGGAGCAGCCAGTCCTGGACCACTAGTGACATGAACACACTCACAGCCCCCCCTTGTGGTCAAGTTTCAGACCACAGTTATCTTGGGTTTAGGAGGCTTCGGTGTAGAGGAGACAGGCTCTGGAGTGAGACAGGAGTTCACCCTGCCTTACTAGCATCTTGTTTTCAGAATTAGCAGAGTACTGTGGTGAGGATTCTTGGTGACTGCTTATGTAAAGTGCTGACCCTGAGTGGATGGTTAATAAATCCTTGCTTTTATTATATTTTAATACCATGTTAAATACAGAAGGCAGATCCTAATTTGGAACAACTCTCAAAAAAGGAGACCCTAGTTTTCCTTAATGAAAGGTCTTTGCTTATAGACAATAAGGAGGTTAGGAATATATCTGATACTTTATGTTTAAAAGTTCTGAATTTAAACTTCCATCAGGGTCATGAGTTCCAGGTATTTTCAACCTAACCATTGTACAGTCTGAGCAAAGTCCATTGTGCCTGGCAGAAGAGACAACTGAATTGCGTTATATAGAATGCTAATGGTTATGGGAAATCTTGCAAAGTTATGGAGTATCCCTTATTGGAGAGGAAAAACTGTATGTGCCCTGCACTCTTCTTACCACTTTTCTTAACCTCACAGGCCTGTCTTTATAGTTACCATTAAATTACTACAGATCTATGTGTATCTTTAAGATGTAATTTTGGAAGGGTAAAAGGTTTGAAGGCTATAATTGTGTATGAAAGGATTGAGCTGGGTGTGGTGGATACCAGTAATCCTAATTATTTCAGAGGCTGAGGCAAGAGGATCCAAAGTTAGAGGCCAGCCTGGGCAACTTAGTAAGACTCTGTCTCAAAAAATGAAACATAGAAAGTGTCAGAAATATATAGCCTAATGGTAGAGAGCTCAATCCTCAATGCCACCAAAAAAGGAAAAAAAAAAGAAAAAGAAAAAGAAAAATAATTGAAAACTTGGGATTTGAATCACTTACATTATGTCATATTTCTGTGTGAAATGGGCATACCAAAATATAGAAATCACATCTATGTATGTAAAGCAGACAACCCCAAGCTTATATGTGTATATATAGGGATGGTTTGGAGGGGTGCAAACCAAATTATGAAGGGGTTATTCCTGAGGAGGAGAGAGCAGGGGTTGAGGACAGGCGGGGGTGGATTACAATGTACATTTTTCTAAGATTTAAATTGTTTAAAGAATGTATTTATGAGTTCAATTGGAATTTAGAAAAAAATGACTTTTTTTAAGAGAGAGAGGGAGAGAGAAAGAGAGAGAATCAACTTTGTTTAGTTTTTCATGTGGCTTTCATTGCTCTGACACTTTATTGGGTACATGGTGCTGGAGTTTGTTCCTGCATCCTTGTGCTTACCAGGCAAGCGCTGCAACCGTCGAGCCAGTGCTCCAGCCTGAATAATGACTTTCATATCCATCTTCCTGTATCAGTTTCTTCTTCCATTTTAGATCTAGTGGAATGGTCAGTATTGTCCAATTTTGTTTTACATTCCATTTTAGCACTTTACATTTTTCTAAATATAGCATTAGAATGAGAGTGTAAACTTTACCAAATGCAAGCTAATTCTAAAATAATATCTAAACACTTAATTATTCCACAGTCTGAATACAAGTCGGAGGCCCTGTAATCTCATCGAGGCTGTGGCACTGGTGTGATTATGTCAAGTGCAACAGTAGTACTCAGGTGCCATGAAGCAAGCAAACAGACTCCCTATGAAGCACTTCGAAAGTACGCTGGTCTCTGGGTGCTTCAGAAACAGCCAGCCACTCAGCTTATGTGGTCTGAACAATTCCTTTAGTTTGTGAGGGACCAAATGGACTCTATTGCTGGCTGCTTTTTGTCCAGGGTGCCTAGCCAGATGCTCTGAAAGTCTGCAAATTTTATATTGAATAACTCTGTTATGATCAACCGTTGAACCCAACTGTGGCCAACTATGTGTCTACATAAATGCCTTCTGCTAATTCAGGTGTAACTCATTTTTCCGCTTAAGCTATACTTACATTTCAGAGCCAAACAAACTGACATGTCTCCAGAAAGGCTATTTTTGTAATAGAAATGGGAAAGGTATTAACAAAAATATGTACCTGCCTTAGGTACATAAACTAACCCAAATTGATCTCATTGTTCTAGAGCCTATGATGTTATCAACCAAAAAAAAAAAAAAAAAAAAAACCCAAAAAAAACTTCCTTGGATGCTTTTAAGAAAGCAAAAGCAGTTTACACATCCAAGTCGTCGCTCTGTTATTGAAAGTTAGTAGCAGAGCCTAGAAGAGAATTAGGACCTCTGAGTTCCTTATTTAAATCTAAACACAGACCAATAGAGTAGAGGGAAGAGAACAGGGTGGTGGGGCGTGGCGGGGTGGAATACTGGGAACTGAATGAAAATAAGTTATACAGCATGCTTTTATAAAAATGTCAATGTTTATCCTGTTGTCAAATATATCTAAGGAGTACAGGGGGTGGAAGAAAGGGAGGGGAAGGAGGAAATACTGGGAACTGAGTTAAAACAAGGTACACTCCAAGACACTCCAAGTATGTCAGTGTATAGTCTATTGTTGCATATGCAAAAGAAAAAAATGGGGTGGGTGGAAGGAAGGGGAAAAACTGGAGACCTAATTAGAACAAGTTAAACTCCATGCTTTTTTTTCTTTTTAATAGAGTGGGACAGTGAGAAAGAGAGAGGAAAATAGAATCAATTTTATTTTGTTTCTCATCTGGTTTTCATTGCTCTGACACTTTGTTGTGTATGTGGTACTGGGGTTTGAACCCGCATCCCTGCACATGCGAGGCAAGTGCCAAAACTGCTGAGCCACTGTTCCAGCCCAATTCCGTGCTTTTATAATTATGCCATTATATAATCTTATGTCATGTATATCTAAAAAAAGGACCAATAAATTAAAAAAATATTTTAAAAAATCTAAACACAAAACTGCTATGTTTAAGGGAAAGAAAAAAAGATTGAATGTTCCTGCTAAATTTATTCATCTTTCAAATTATATCTCAGTATCAACAGATCAGTATTTGAGTGTGAATCAGTATTTATTTTGATAGATGATAAGTAGGTACTAAGACTCCTATATGAACAATTTTTTAAACCTTGGCATGTGCTCCTTTGGCCCAAGTGTCCCTGCACATAAGAAATAGGTATTTATTCCTCACCAGAAGGTATATTCTCACCAGCTTGGCTACATTTTGGATAGTAACAACAGCTGAGAATGAACATCATTTTCTACTACTATAGCTGCAAATAAGGTCTTATGTTTTCTGAGAAATTTCTAAGAGATAAAATGTATAAACATTTTATAAACAAATCTTTTTTTAAATAAACGGAGAGCAGGACAGTAAGAGAGAGAGAGAGAGAAAGAGAGAGAGAGAGAATTAATTTTGATTTAGTTTTTCATGTGGCTTTTGTTGCTCCAACACTTCATGTGTACATGGTGCTGGGGTTTGAATCTGTGTACTTGCACATGCCAGGCAAACACCATAACCACCTAGCCACCACTCCAGCCCGTATAAACTCAATTCTTAAAGGAAAACCCCAAACTTTACTTAAAATAACAAATTTTAATAAACCATTATCAAATAATTAAAAATGAGAGCATATGAATTAGTATAGTTTAAATTGAGAAAAGAACAAAGAACTAGCAGTCAGGTAAAGAAATAACATGATGAAAATATGTGGTATTGCATTTGAAACTCTTAAGTAAATGACTTTTTATATAACCGACCAAAGAACAGAATTTCAAAAAAACCCAAAATGAAAAGAGAAATCAGGAAAATTAACAAAAGTAAAGTGCCTAGATCTTATGTTGCATAAATTGTTCCATGGAAACATTTGTTATTAAGTAAAATTGAGTGTATGCCCAATCCTGTAATGGACTATTATGACCATGGACATAAAATTCCACTGGCCTAGTTTTCTTGTCTTGGAAGAAATTTGTACTGAACAAAGTACGAAAAGTGTATGAAACACAATAAAAGAAAATGTATACATATGTATTCTGAAAGGTTAACCTCATATAATTATTGTGGTATGGTCTGTTATTTTACCTGTCAGTTAGATCCATTGCATCTTGCTCAATGGTGTCTTAAAGTTTTATTGTAGATTCCCTAGATGTGTTTCTACAAGTTTCCACATTTATTTACTTCCATATTTGCAGGCAGAATAAAAATATCTGAAATTAAGACTACGAGGGTTTGTCTGGTTAGTTTTTCAATAGAAATAATTCCTTAAATCTTTACTTATTTGTTCATTTCAAACCAATTTCTACATTTTATCTTTAGACCTCTTTTGACCTTAATAGATGGAAAGTATCAAGAAGAAATTTTCCTTTTTTGTTTTTCTTGTTCTCTCTTTTTTTTTTGAGAGAGAGAGAGAATTTTTGTTTTTCATCTAGTTTTTGTTTTTCCTTTATTTATTTGTGTATGTGGTACTGGGGATCAAGCTCGGAACTTCATGCATGCCTGGGACAAGTACTCTATTGAGCCGCCTCTCCAGCCCCAAGTTTTTTTTTCTCACTGAAGGTTCCAGGCATCTAGAATTAGGTGTCCTCCAAGTCCAGTTCTTTCTAGCCTACCAGACTACACAACCAGTAATTAGCTACTGCTGAGAAATTGTGTTTGTGCTTTCATGGAAGTTGGGTTAGAAGAAAGGATATTTCATTAGAAAACAAAAATCAAAAGAATGGGAAGATTTTATCTTTTGAAAATGATAATGTGAAGTGCCAGACTTATTTTTCAAATAGCCCACTCAGATTCTTAAAGTAATCTCAATTTACTATAAAGCCATATTTTAGTAATGAAGAAAAATGTGCTCAGCTATATGATATAATGGTGTCACAAAGAGAACTGATCTTTTAGTTCTCTTGGTGTGACACATTTTCCAAGAGCATGTTTCTTATTGTGGTGTCCATAGACCACTTGTGTTCAAGTTTGTGAAAGCTGTCATTCTTGAATCTCATTCTAAAATCATAAGCTGAGTGGTGGTATGGACATGTGTTACCAAGTTTGGTTTTCTGAGGATGTATCACTGGGTCTAAGAAAAATAGAAGAGATGAAGTGGTAATCCAGAAGTCCGCTTTATCTATTCTTTCCATTTTCTTCAGCTCCACTGAATTGGAGAGCATCTTCTGGGAATAGTTCCATCCATCCCTAATGCTGCTCACATGAGCCACAGGTTCTAGACTGGCTCCAACTTGTGTGCTTTGGGCACATTACTTGACCTCTCCTAACATCATTATCTTCATCTTTAACACAGGGCTAACATTAGTACTCACCTCATAAAGCTATTTTTAAGAATCACTGGAGATATAATCTATCCAAGCTAATTAGAGTAATGCCTAGAACTTAATAAACATGAAGTAAATGATGGTTGCTATTCCTTGCATATGCTTTTTAAAAACTTGATCCTTTTAAAAACATTTCTTCTAGCCAGGTATCATGGTGCACACCTGTAATCCTAGCTACTCATGAGCTTGAGACAAGAGGATTACAACTTCAAGTCCATCCTGGGCAACTTAGTGATGTTCTGTCTCAAAATAAAATTTTCAGAAAAGGGCTGGGGTGTTTCTCAGTACTAGAGTGCTTGCCTGGCATTTGCAGGGCCCTGGGTTCAATTTCCATCATCACTGAAACAAACAACAACAACAACAAAATACTATTTCTTCTGCTGATTAATAAATTGTCTAGTTTTAATTAGTTCTGGGCTGAGACAAGTTATTGTCCATTTCCTTACATTTTTTGTACCCTTTATTTGAATATTCAACTATGGTAGCATCTAGAACAATTCATTTGCACTTACTTATTTAAATATCCATCTCTCTATAACCCAAGGGTAGGAACCAGCTCTTATACTCTTTTGAAATATCTACATATAGCACAGTACCTATCAAATGGCAGGCAAAATTAGTAGTTTGATTTTATTAGCTAACACTAAGATGTAGGTGTTTGGTGGTTCAAAATAAATATTTTGAACTTTAACTCTGGGGTGCTTCAACATATCTGTAATCTTTGCAAGTAGAATGTGATAGTTTCAAAGGTTAAAAAATGTCAGGTGTTTGATGAATGAATTTGAGTTAATGAGCACTGACTAGGTACAAGATCCTTAAATCTCATAATATGTAGTCCAAATATTAGTTTTTTACAGATTCTGACTTCAAAGAGTTTATAAGCTGGGAAGAAAAGTAAATATATGAAATAGCTGCTTTCTCCTTGTCCCATAATGGATATATCAAAACAATGTGAATGAAACTTAAGGGATCTAATTATGTATTTATTAATATTTAAGATCAAGGGGAAAAAGGATAAGCAGTCATCAATTAGCAGAGTCACTTTTTACAAAAGTAGTACTGACATGTGGTCATCTGTCCTAGGTACTTTCCTTTTTCTTCATTGGTCTGATGTCCATGATGATTCCCCTGTGCAGTGTCTTTGGGGCCCTCATTGCTGTCTGTCTCATCATGGGTCTCTTCGATGGATGCTTCATTTCTATCATGGCCCCCATTGCCTTTGAGTTAGTTGGTGCACAGGATGTATCCCAAGCAATTGGATTTCTGCTCGGATTCATGTCTATACCTATGACTGTGGGTCCACCCATTGCAGGTAAATAGAATGATTCTCCTTTAATTATATCAATTCAGTATTATTTTTCTCTTTAGGTCCTAAGTCTCATTTATGTAAAAACATTGCAATTTATTGGTTGTGATTTTTTGCTCTTTTGTGTGTGCCTTACCTATCATATTTTAAATAAGTCTGATTGTAAGCAGTATGTTAAAAAAGTTTGCTGAAGAGTCTCTCTTATCCTTACTACCATCTAAAACATTCAGTAAAATGTGTAAGAGTAAGATTCTAGGTTTACTTCTCTGCAATTTCTGTGTTTCACTTAGCATATGCTTTAGAGGAATGGGGAACATGGTGTTTAAGAAGATGAAGATTCTGAAAGATTTCTAAATATACATGCTTTGTGTAAGGGATCATAATATACCCCAGAGGGAATATTGTTAATCCATTTTTCACTATTTTAGACCATACAGGCTTAGTGTTGGGGTTTCCAGATCCACATCGGATCACAAGCAGTGCTTTGGTGGGATTGGAGTTGTCAGGAATCTTTCAAAGTGGATAGAATGACCACATATAGCAACTGGTAGCAGACAGCCTCTAATTTAACAGGAGGTTTTGAGGGCATCATAGTATTATAGTAAAATCTGATACAGAGGATAGGGAATGAATATCTCTCTCTCTCTCTCTCTCTCTCTCTATATATATATATATATATATATATATATAGATATATATATCCGAATGAATATATACATTCATTTTTCTATGGTAGGACCTAACAATGAATCCTCAGCTATTTATTTAATACAAGTCAGAGAAATATTCTGTATAATATAGTCCCTGGACATTTCAGAAAGCTGTGGTTGTATAATAAAAGCTTTGACACTAAGAAAACTTTTAAAATCCTGAGTTCTGGGGTTTGTTAGGGAAATTAGAAATAAGGAGTACTCTAAATAACAGTCTTCAGAAGCAGAGCCCAAGGATATGTTAGGGTTCCAAATATGCTTTCTTATATTCTCTTCATAAGTACTGACAATCCTTAGTGTCTTCCAAAATATGTTTAACTACCTACTTTTTTCATTTTGACTCTTAGATTTACAATTTCTCATGCTGATTTAAAATAGTTTCATGTTATTTATTAAAGGCAAAAAAAAAAAAAAAAACAACCAGGCACAAGTCTGGCTTGACATGTAGACATCTGGGCCAAGTTTCAGCTGGATGCTCTGTCCGCCTTTGGCTGTCAAGACCTTTACATCACATTTTTAACACCTCTAGTGGTGTCTGAGGGGCTTTGAGAGAGCTGAAGCTTAGTTGCCAGTGTTTCTCCCAAGTAGTATTTGGTATAAAAACCACAGCCTGTATTCTGTGATAAGATTAAAGACATGAAATCTTTTCCTTCTTCATATCGGAAAAGGTTTATATCTCTGATCTGTTTCCTAAAAATGTCTGATATCCAAGATGTTTGGTTCAGTCCTGCTGAGGTGAAGTTATGAGGCTGGGCCCAAGCCATGGTTTTGACTGATCTGAGGACTCCTAAGAGCCACACTTGTTCTCTGTTGATGACAGTTGTTTTCCCTTCTCAGGATTACTTCGTGACAAGCTGGGCTCCTATAATGTGGCATTCTATCTTGCTGGAATCCCTCCTCTTATTGGAGGTGCTGTGCTTTGTTTTATCCCATGGATCCATGGTAAGAAGCAAAGAGAGATCAATAAAACCACTGGGGGAGAAAAGATGGAGAAGATGTTGGAGAACCAGAGCTCTTTGCTGTCCAACTCATCTGGAATCTTCAAGAAAGAATCTGACTCTATTATTTAATGCCTTACGTACCTCCAGAAGACTGGACTTGCTTTTGAATTTTAAGCAAGTTTTCCTTTTATAGGAATTGCAAATTTCTTATTTTTTTTATCATATCTTCAGAATAGCACAATAATTGGGAAATAGAACCCTTATTACTACAAGAACCATTTTCTGCCACTGAATAGCTGTCTGATAATTCCAGGAGTCTGAGAAAAGAGACTCAGTTGCAGGAAAACATGTCTGAAAGCTGAATATTACGAACATTTGAAGTTTTCTCAATAAAAAGCAACTTTGGAAACTGTGAAAGCTATTTAGCTTGTATAAATATTTACAAATACCTCAAGTTGTACTGAAAGGGTTATAGTTTGGTTGGGTCTGGAAATGTTTTTGTTGTTGTTATTGTTTCATATGGTATCTTCAGTTCTGGTAACTCTGTTTTAATTTCTTCTGTTCTTTGAAAACTTTTTACAAAATTTAAGTGTGGATTCTCGATAACACCAGGTCTACCTAAACCTCAAGTCTATGCTAAAGTTGCTTACCTTCTGTTAGGTAGCTATGCAATTAGAACATACTGACTCGCTCCCGTTTTAAGGGAACTTCTGGAAGCAGATGCTGACAATGTGTGCAGCATGGTTATATAAGATGAAAAGCATCCACTTCAGAAAAGCAGAGAATTTTAGAAATAAGGCAATTCTTCCAAATATCTTTGTTTCCTTTGGGTTTGCAGTGTGTTTTACTCAAGTAGCCAGAAACATCCCAGATTTCTGACTTGTTTTAACAATAAAATAAAATAGAATCCAAGAAAAATATTCTGAAACTTTTAGACTTATAGATTTTTTTGACTTCTAGATTTTTTTTTAGCACTGCTATTTAAGCCAAGTCTTACTGAGCAGGCTACTAAGTTGGAGTTATAGGCACAAATGAGGAG
>PVKS010010286.1:40610-60855 GCA_004027875.1 Aplodontia rufa
CAACACTTAGTTGTGTACATGGTGCTGGGGTTTGAACCCGGGTCCTCGTGCTTGCCAGGCAAGCGCCGAAACCGCTGAGCCACCGCTCCAGCCCCTGTTTTTCTATTTATATACAGATTACCATAAGAAAGTGATTAGTTTTGAGTACCTAAAGTTAAAAACCAAACCATGCCATGACCTATTATTCACTTATTTAAAAAAGGAACATTTCCCTATATTTGAAATTATATTTTAGTACTTTAGACCTTTAAAAGTTAATAATATACAAAGTGTATTTAAATCCTAAGTAAAGATGAATGTCAGATCTTGATTCATTTGCTTCTAAATTATCTGTAAGGTGAGACAATTTTATTAGCTCACTACTTTACTTTTTATCCTTTATTCTCTTTAAAAGGCAAAGCCCTACTGTTGTGCTGTCAAGAATGGACAACCTGGAGAGCGTATGGATCTGTAGTTGTTGGCTTGGCAGGGACAGGTAGGGGGCTGGAGGGATGCGAGGCTGTTAATTGAACAGCTGGAAAATCCAGTGACTTCCTGCCCCTTTGAAAGTTCAGTGTAAATGCTAAATGTAGAATTTATTTTTAATAAGATCTTAAGTAATTTTGATTGTGAAAGTACGCAGCAATTTGCTTTCCAAAATGAATAGTGGCAACTTACTACTACTTTCTCCACCCTCCCCCACCCTCTGCCCATATGAGGGATGGAACCCAGAGTACTCTACTGCTGAGCTACGTCCTCAGCAATTTTTATATTTTATTTTTGTTGTTGGTTTTTTCCTTTTTGTTTTACCAAGGATTGAACTCAAGGGCTCTTAACCATTGAGCCACATCCTCAACTCTTTTTGTTTTTATTTTGAGCCAGGGTCTTGCTAAGTTGCTTAGGGTCTCATTAAGTTGCTGAGGTTGGCTTTGGCCTTGGCAATCTTCCTGCTTCAGCCTCTCCAGTCCCTGGGATTGCAGGCATGCACCACTGACTCCAGCTTATTTTTTAAAATTTTTAGAGAGAGAGAGAGAGAGAGAGAGAGAGAATCAATTGTATTTAGTTTTTCATGTGGTTTTCATTGCTATGACACTTAGCTGTGTACATGGTGCTGGGGTTTGAACTTGTGTCCTCAGGCATGCCAGGCAAGCACCACAGCTGCTGAGCCACCACTCCATCCCTCATATTTTATTTGGAAACAAGGTCTTGCTAAGTTGCTGTGACTGACTTTGAACTTGTAATCATCCTGTCTCAGCCACCTAAGTATCTGGGATTATAGGTTTGGACCACCATGCCTAGCTGTAATTTATTAATAATAATAATTTCATATTTTATATTGGGGGTCTTTAGTAATTCATTTGCAAAAGATTCTGTGGCAGGAATAAAAAACACCTACATTTTGATCATATTGCCCTTTCATGTTCTTATTTTAAGCTTTTAGAAAAGGATATAGTCGACATAATAATATAGTACATTAAATCCTTCATTTATTCACTTCCTGTTATCTAGAACATAACTTCCTTTCCATTATTGTGTTTTTAAAAAGTTCAATAAAAATATATAACCAAGACCAATCATCAAACCTGCCATTGTAAAATGTTATTTTTTGTGTGTATTAGCAGAAGTTCCCAAAGGATACCCCCTGCACCCGATTTTTACAGAAAGACTAATTCTAAAGTGGAAAATTTACTCTGTAAAGGTCTCCAAATTGTTTTTCCTTTCAAAATTTGAGTATGTATTTTTGAGAGAGAACCAGATAATGTGAAACCAAAAGACTTGATCTAGCTTGTTTAGTTTTCACGTTAAAACAAGGTGACTTAAGTATTTATAATAAAAATTTGATTTCAGCATGTTGTGTTTGTATATAATAATACATATAAATAGTTTTCAGTTTAATGAAATGAATCAAAGTGTATCTGTAACACTGAAGAAGGTTCCCCATAATGGACTGTCATGGAGAGTACTCTGAAATTAGAAAAAGAATGAAGGGTAAGATGCTAAATTCCATTAAATAAATACTTTGAAATATGTTACTTGTTAAGAAAGTTCTAAACATTTAAAATATACAAACCAAGAATATGAAAAATAAAGATCAAAAAATACAACTTTAGTCAAAATAAATCTAATTTCAGAGTAGAGTGTCATTGTTGAATAAAGTGACATGATGAAGTCTTTTTGTTCAATCTGGACACTTTTCCAAGAGAAAGACAATATGGTGTCAGAATTCCTACCCTGATAACACTCAGCACATTCTCAAATTTAATAGGTTCTAGCATTCGAGACCACAGTAACATAAAAAAGGGAGTGATCGGTTCTTCTTTAAAGAAACTTTGGGTCAGACTATTGAAATAGATGCCCAAGGAGCTCTCAGAAAGGTTTTGATTAAATTTTATTGTAGTGGATATTGTTGGGAATCATCCATTTAACTACCAGTACACCACCTGGATTATTGATGCTTCATTCAAAATTTGTAAATCTCTTTGATACCAGTTGCAATGCTTAACTCTATAAACCTGCTACAAAATCTGCAAATTCCACTGAAAATTTCATAGTGCTTATATTAAGCTTCAAATTCTGTTCATAAATAGAGAAGACTTCATTTACATTTCATGGTCCATAAATCATCAGTGTGTAAATGATTGCAGATGATTCCATAGGCCTACTCAAGCATGGAGAAAACTAATGCTATTAGCTTCAACTTTCCACACTTCTAAAGTAAATGTATACTTTGTTATTTAAAAAAAGTAAAAGTGTTTACTTCTGACAACTGTTATCCTTTTAACTGCATTTCCCCCCATTTATACCAGTGTTATTGTAAATGGCCCTATGTCTACATAGAGTTTAATGTTCAGTCAATAGAAAATGTGATATAAGGTTAAGGGTAGGCAACCTTAACAGATGCCCAAGAAGCACATGTGACGCTGAGGAATTCCTGCCAGTGTACCTTTTCATATGTATCTTATTTCTTATGCTACTTTCCTCATCATTCTTTCCCTTTTTTTTACCCACCTCATCCTTCAAAAACCTGAAGAGCCCACTAACATCCTTGTGTAGTTGCTTAGTTGTACTACTTACTAGTCCCTATAGTTTCACAGAATAGAACCCAACCCAGTTTTGTATAAATGCCTAGGAGCAAAGGAGAATCCCTCACTCCTAGCTTATAATTTTAATGTTCTATAATGATTTTTAAAATTCCATGGTTAAAATATTTAAGGAAACTACTGTTTAATGTAATTGTCAACTTTTGTGCTGACTTCTAAAACTTTGAAAGTTTAAGGTAAATGCTTTGAGGGGGGAAGAATTGCCAAGTTCTTAGCATAAGTATTTCAGAGAGCATAATTGATTAATTTGATTTTCATATTCCATTAGGTTTTATTAAATCTTAATCCTGTGAGCACACCATGGAGGATGACTTGGAATGCAGTGGGCCTCTCAGATGTCCATTAGGAACCAGCCTAAGGTTGGATTAAGTACATTTTATGCTGAATGGTTGCAAAGAAAAGCACCAGATTTTACAGATAAAAGTAGAAGTTTATGAGCTCCTTAGCTCCGATTTTAAAATATGTAAACAAGTACTTAAAATGCTTCAGGAAATTTCTAATACTGAAAACTGGCAAAATATTCCTGACAAAACATCAAAGAGCAATTTTTTGTATTGGGTAAAAACATTGTTGCTTTTCCAGTGTGTTGGCTTCAAAGGAGGAAGTGAAATTTTATTTCTTTGTTTTTACTTTTTTTTTTTTTTAAAAAGAGGGAGTGAGAGAGAGAGAAGAGAATCAATTTTGTTTTTTCGCCTGGCCTTTGTTTCTCCCACACTTAGTTGTATATGTGGTGCTGGGGTTTGAATCCAGGTCTTCACACATGCCGGGCAGGGTGCACCAACCGCTGAGCCACCGTTTCAGCCCCTCTGTATTCTTTTTTTTATTTGAAAAACAAGCAATATATTTATTAATAGAAAAAAAAGCATTACAAAAAACCCAACATTTTTAAAGGCAAAATTTTTGTCCACTTGTAAAACAAAAGAACAGTTTGTCATTCATAATGATGATGTGGTAATGTTGGATAAAAACATATCATGGGGACTGGAGCAGTTGCTCCGCAGTTATGGTGCCCAGCATGCGTGAGTACATGAGTTGAAACCCCAGTACCATGTACACAGTGAAGTCTTGGAACAACAAAAGCCACAAGAAAAACTAAATAAAGTTGATTCTCTTACCCCTCCCACTTGCTCTCACTGTCCCCCTCTCTCTTTCTCTAAAAAAAAAAAAAAAGAAAAAGAAAAAAAAAGAGAGCATATCACAGAGTCTGGTGCACTGTAATTCCAGCAATTCAGGAGGCTGAGGCCAGAGGACTGCAAGCTGGAGGCCAGCCTCAGAATTTAGCAAGACTGTCTCAAAAGTTTTACAATAACAAACAAACAACAACAACAACAAAAACTGGGTATTGCTTTGCCTTCATTGTATTTTGTGAGGACTTGATAAATACCAAAACAATGCTCATTATCATTTTCTTAAGTAGGAAGTTCATGCATTCACTACTGAGTGACTGGTGTCACTCTGCTGACTAATGATAACTCCTTTCTACTACTGACACATGTAGAAAGGAGAATGGAGGCTTGCCTCCAGCAGCTACAACATCTCTTTAATAACAACTTCTAGTGTCACTATGAATATATTGTGGTGGAGAAACAGAAGGTTGTAGAGGCACTGCACAGTGCTTGGCAAATTTGTTTTATACGTTTCTTCTCCCCTCAGTTTATTTTAGCCTGAAAGTTACAACTACAGCAAACTGAACCCTGCAGTATTATGAGAGAGCTTCTCTGTTTTAAGTTTCTCTTAGTATAATATGACATTTTTCATGTCGACTTAATATTTATTTGAAAAATTTAAAGTTATTTTATGTATTTTTTAAAAATTTTTTCTTTTAAAGAGAGAGGGACAGTGAGAGAGACAGAGAAAGAGAGAAACAACTTTATTTAGTTTTTCACATGGCCTTAGTTGCTCCAACACTCAGTTGTGTAGGTGGTGCTGGGGTTTGAACCCAGGTCCTTGTGCTTGCCAGGCAAGCACCGAAACCATTGAGTCACTGCTCCAGCCCTTATGTATTTTTTTTTTTTTAAAGACAGGGGGCAGTGAGAGAGAGAGAGAAAGAGAGAACTAATTTTATTTGGTTTTTCATGTGGTTTTCTTTGCTCCGAGAGACTTCGTTGTGTTCGTGGTGCTGGGTTTGAACTCGGGTCCCTGCGCATGCTAAGCAAGCGCTACAACCGCTGAGGCACCACTCCAGCCCCTATTTTACGTATTTTGAAAGTTAGAAAAAAAACACTTTACCTTAGACATCAAAACCATATTGTTCCAAGTGCGCGCTATGGCCTGCATTGTGGCACCGCTTCCTTTCCTTCCTACATAGGATGCTGCCTTTGGCACAGTAATTGTTTGAATAAGATCACTGTGTGAAATGATCATGCTGGATCTGACCAGCACATGGCCTTTTAGAACTTGACTTTAAAACAATTCTTTTTCTTTTTAAAGAGTATAATTTATAACTGAATTTTTAATAATTTGCAATTTAGTATACATAACCAAAATTTTTTAAATGAAAAGAGCTTTGTAATCATTCGGAGAATATGATCATTTTACTGTGGAAAAATGTGGTATTCTTAGTAAATGCAATAAAATTTTTAGCAAATTCCTTTAAGGCTTATGATTATATTTATGGAATTCCTTGGGCAAGGGGATTACTGAAATGAAGGAAACAGTTTGTATTGAATAAAAGGGAAAGAAATTGGTGCTTTTGAAATTTCAAACGTGTATTCCAACTGTGTTGGGTATTGTTTCTCAAGAGTGGGGAATGGACAGGAATGTACCGAAAGCATTGACTACTCAACATTTTTTTCTTTTGGGGGTGCTAGGGATCAAAGGTAGCACATGCTAGCAAAATGGCTGTACCACTGAGCCACATCTCCAGCTCCAAAACTATTTGTATTTGATCACCTCTGCTTCTCTCTTTTAAAATTTTTATTTATTTGGTACTAGGGATCGAACCCAGGGTGCTTTAACACTGAACCAAATCCCCAGTCCTTTTTATTTTTTATTTTTGAGATGAGGTCTCACTAAATTGCATAGGGCCTCACAATTTTGTTGAAGGTGGCCTTGAATTTGCAATCCTCCCGCCTCAGCCTCTACTCAGGTGAGAACCACCTTGCCAGGCTTGTTATTTGTGTTCTTGATGATTGTCTTTCTAATTGGAATGTGTTCAAATCTCAGTGCTGTTTTGATTTGCATTTTCCTGATTGCTAAGGATGTTGAACATTTTTTCATATATTTGTTGGCCATTTGGATTTCTTCTTTTAAGAAATGTCTGTTTAATTAGTCTATTTATTGATTGAGTGTGTGTGTGTGTGTGTGTGTGTGTGTATGTGTTTTAAGTTTTTCAGGTTATGTATTCTGGATATTAATCCCAGAGAAAGTCAATGTTTATGTTTAATGGTCCTAAATAGATTTGATACACTAAACTGAAGAATTTATAATGTGTGGTATATCATTTAATCCAATAAATATTTATATGCCAGAATCATTTAGGCCTTTAGAGGGCCTTTGAGGGAATTGGGAACAAGAACAGAAATGACAAAGCTACTGATCCTAAGCAGGATAAAATTTTCTCTCAAGAAAATAATTTTTATTGAAAAAAATTCTAATAATAAAAAAAAACACAACTCATTTGAGAGGCCTAACTCAGATGTCATAGTATCAGAATTAGAATTCCAAGTTCTGCTCTCATGGTCCTCTACAATTCTTTTTTTTTTTTTTTTTTAACCAGGGGTGCTCAGCCACTGAGCCACATTCCCAGCAGTCCTTTATATTTCATTTTGAGCCAGGGTCTCACTAAGTTGTGTAGAGCCTTGCTAAACTGCTGATGCTATCTTTGAACTTATGATCCTCCTGCCTCAGCCTCCCAAGTTGCTGGGATCATTTCTTTCTTTCTTTTTTTAATCCTGAATTTAGAGTCATCAGTATCTCCTTGAACCCTTTCAGAGATGGGAAGCTCACCACCACCCACAGGGATCCTCTCTGCAGATGGAACCTCTGCCTTCCATGCTTACCCCATATAGCTGTACCACATTTTATCTGTCCTTGTCACAGTCCTCTGTGGACTTCTGTGGTCATTCCTGGACATCTATCAGTTATTCCAGCAAGTAGGTTTTGGTCCAAGGTTCAATATTCATGTGGAACTGACAACAGGGATACTTTAAAATCTCATCATCTCTGGAGAAGCCTTCATCTTTGAAATTTTAAATACCAACATCCTCTTATCTTCCCATGCCCATAATTCCCTCTTTCTGGTTTCCATCGCACCTGTTCTTCCACTTTGAATTCATCCTCCAATGGATTCCCTAATTTTCCCTCCATCTCCATTCTCAATCTGTCAGCTCCCTTCAGTCTTTTCTCTCTTTCCTCCCTAACCCTTAACCTGGGATCTGCAAAACCCGATCAGTTCTCTTAGTGTTCCACTTAATGCCCCTGCATTTTTTCTTTTCCAAATACCTCCACTGTCATCAACCATCTCTTCTCAATTATATTGTCAATTTCCTCTGTCAACTGGATCGTTTCCATCATCATATGTACGTACTATTATTTTTCTCTTATCCTGAAGAAGGAAACCCCACATCACTGGGCATGGTGGTTCATGCCTGTAATCCTAGCTACTTGGGAGGCTGAGGCAGGAGGATTACAAGTTCAAGCTCAGCCTCAGCAATTTACTGAGACCCTGACTCAAAATAGAATGGGCTGGAGATATAGCTGAATGGTACAGTGCCTGTGGGTTCAATCCCTAGCACTGAAAACAAAACAAAACAAAACAAAACAAAACAAAACAAACACAATGCATGCTACCTATGGCTGTTGCCTGCCTGCCTGCCTTCCTTCCTTCCTTCCTTCCTTCCTTCCTTCCTTCCTTCCAGCTGCACTCATGGCAGGCAACTGTCTCTACTACTGAGTTATATCCATAGCTCTGCCTCATTTGTTTCTATTTACAAAAGATAACCAAATTGTTTTCCTTAAAAAAAAGGTGTATTCACTCTTTCCAATTTTATCTTTCTATTGTCATTTCAATCCACTTCTTTGATCCAACCTACCTTTCTTATCATTAGTTTACCACTGACCTCTACAATCTCTAAATCCAAATCCCCTTCCATTCCCTTCCCTCCCCTCCCCTGCCCTCTCTTCCCTCCCTTTCTTCCTCTCTTCCTTCTCTCTCTCTCTTATGGGGATCAAATCCAGGGCCTTACACATACACTGAGAGTCCTCATTTTATTTAAATTGAGGAGCATTTGGTATTGTGAATCAAGTCCTAATCTCTGAATCAGGCTTCCAGGATACCATACTTACCTGGTTCTCCTCCTATCTTTCTAGTCACTCTTTTGCTGGACCCTACTCATCTTCTAACCTCTAAATGTTGGAAGAACATTAGGCTTAGTTTCTGAACCCCACCTTTAAGCTCACTCTCCAGGTGATCTGATCCCATCTTCTTACTTGAATTACTACCTAGATGCTGGTGGAATCCACACCTCTATCTCTTGAATTCAAAACCTTGTATCTGCCAAGCTAATGCCTTTTAATTGCCTAAAAGAATTTCCATCTTGATATATCCAAAACTTAGCTCTTAATTTTTCCTCCTAAACTTGCTTCACTTGCAATTTTCTGCATTTCAGTTCATGGCAATTTTATTTTCTAGTTGTATAGATCAAAACCCTTGGACTCATCTTTTATCCCCCTTTCATACCCACTTTAGATGGGTGTGAATCTTGATGATTCTACACCAAAACATATCCAGAAGTTATCCTCACTTCTCACCACCCCCACCTGTACCACTCTGATTCACTCAATCACCATTTCTTCCTTTCTTTTGCTTCCCCTTAGTCTGTTTTCTATCTAGCAGCCAGCATGAACTTGTCAAAACCTGTCAGATGAGCCCTTGCCCTCTGCTCAAAATCATCCTATGGCTTCCGATCTCTCTTGCAAAAAGCCCCAGGGAGAGGCTTGTAGGAACAAACTACTCTTTCTAGGGACTCTCCTGTTTCTTTCTGAACAATAAACCAACAGTGTATTTAGGACAAACCTGGGTCTAGAAGGTCATCACAAAGACCAACAGCAGACTCCTGGGCGCCATCCAGTGCTGAAATAAAGGAAGTGACCACAGCCCAGGGCAAAATTAGCAGCCTGCTTGGACTCTGGAAAGGCAGGCACAAGCAAAACCTGATTAGGAAGATTGGAACAAATGCCTAATTTTTCAATGCCCAGATGATATCACATGCCAATAAGCATCAAGAGCTTTCAGGAAACCAGACCTCACCTAATACTCAAGGGCCAGAAAATGACCAGGCATCAATCAGTTTGGGTGAATTCTCAGAAAGACAAAATAGCTGTTTGAAGGAAACTCAGTGAGCTGAAGGAAAACAAACATTTCAATATTCTGACAATATTAACCAAGAAATGGAATCAATTTTGTTTATTTTTGGAATCAATTTTTAAAAATCAAACTTTTGAGCCCACATACATAATCAATGAAATTTTAAAAATGTAATAGAAGGCATCAAAAGTAGGTTAGATCAGCAACTGTAGTGGTGGCTCAGTGGTTATGGCGCTTGCCTGGTATGCGTAAGGACGTGGGTTTGAACCCCAGCACCATGTACACAACAAAGTATCTGAGCAATGAAAGCCATTAGAAAAAAATAATAAATGAATTTGATTCCCTCTCTCTCTGTCCTTCTCTCTCTCTCTCTCTCTCTCTCAAAAAAGAATAGATTAAACAGAAGAAAGAATTAGTAAGCTCAGACTTAGGAGGAAAGATGGCAAGCTACAGGAAGGCTGCATTTATTCTGTCTCCCTGATGTGGGACTCGAACAGCAGGAGTACTGCCTTTCTGTAAGATGGGTGAGAAACAAACGTCTATAAAACTCAATTTTGGACAAAGAGGCTTAGAGGCTCACAAGGAGCCGGCAGTTCATGGCCACTGCAGCAGAGGTAGCACAGCTGTATCAGCATAGAGGGAGGAGAATGTAGAGGTACAATAAGTTCAGATCAAGCACAGAGAATCCCGAGATCAGAAAGGCAGGCTGCACTTAGCTGAATCTGGGGCTTTTATACGGCATGAAGGGCATGCCATGTTTCCCAGTTGGGTGCAGGGAGATGAGATAGTAGCTATCATGAGGAGGCTGTGGCAGTGGAAGTCTGGAATTCTAAGCAAGTGACTCCATATCCCTGTCATGTGCCTTCCATGGATCCTAAGGTGTATACAGCAGAACAGATGCTAAACAGATCCAGAAGACATTTTACCCATATGGGATTCAAGTTGAAAAGTGAAGGGGAACCCATCTTGCTTCTTTCTGCCTTGAGTCTGGCGGCTCACTCGACAAGCTGGAGCGCTTTGGGAGTCTGAACAAGATGGCAAGAGAATGCCCAGAGACTGAGCCAAGGAAATTTGGAAAGGCTGCATTTGTAGCCATCAGAAGGGTTTGAGGTCTGCTCTCAAGCCCTATGACTAGAATCCTAGGAAGACTCCTGAGATCAAGATCCTCAGCAGAGACCCGCAAAAGCCAGACCCTCAGGTGTGTCGATCTAACCTCTCCAGAACAATCACCACCCAGCAAAGCTCCTGAGGCCCAATTAGACCTGAGTACTACCATCCAGACCTCCACTCTTAGAATCCTGCAATGGACCCATCCTGGGATTACATTGATCTGGACTGTGCTGACAAAAATCCAGTGGACAGTGACCATCTACTCCCATCGTCTATTTTGACCACCA
Source organism: Aplodontia rufa (assembly GCA_004027875.1). NCBI lineage: Eukaryota > Metazoa > Chordata > Mammalia > Rodentia > Aplodontiidae > Aplodontia > Aplodontia rufa. The sequence continues at coordinate 51,395 of PVKS010010286.1, forward strand.
CAGTGGAAACAGTTTCCTCAATTTTTCATCAAGAATATTTTTTGTTTGTTTCCTTTTCTTATGTGTTTTGTTTTTGTGTGTGTTTCTGTTTGTGGTGCTGACTGATTCATAGACATATATGCATACACATGATTGCTTTTTCCTTTCTTTTTCTTTCATCTTTAGCATTTTGTTAAATGTAGTTATTTTTCCCTGCTCTGCCTTTAGAAGGATGGGTTATTTGATCAGCATATTTTGCTTTTGTTTTGTGTTGTTTCTCATTAGTCTGTCTCTCCAGTTCCTCCTCCTCTCTTTCCTTTTGGTAACAGTCAAATTCTATTACTTTGTTACTCTTCCTTTACTTTGTTACCTCCATTTTTTCCCTCTACCCATCATATAAATATCACACCTAACATCTTTCTACATTCTCTCCATTCACTCATTGAAATTATAAACTCTTTTCTACTTTTTTTCTCTTAATTGACTGTATTCTTACCGATTTCTAGCAATGATCAATTTATATAACTTTGGCCTCCACCATTAATGCTGTTGCAATCATTACTATTGTCCATGCCAAAGCTGATAGCAGTTGTTTGCTTTTAAACCAGATATAAATGATCGTTACTTACTTGTTTGCATTGAAGGCATTTGCTGACCCTATCGTTTCTGTCTTTTGTAGCAATTAACATTGTTGTAATCATAGTAGGAACCAAATATTCAACTTAAGGCTGTAAATTGTTTGCATTGGTTGTTGCTACTATTTGTTTCCCCATATTCTATGAATATCTACAGGGACACTAAAATTTCACAGGTTAGGTATTGTGCTGCTGAATTTAATTCTCCTAGATAGTGAAAGGAGGAGATAAAAATAAATAATTAAACAAACCCAAACCATCAACTCAAGGAGGAACAATTAAAAATAACATGGAAGGGCTGGAGTGGTGGCTTGGCGGTTATGGTGCTTGCCTGGCATGTGCAAGTACACAGGCTCAAACCCCAGCACCCACATACACAACTCAGTGTCAGAGCAAGGAAGGCCACGTGAAAAAAACTCAATAAAAATTGATTCTCTCTCTCTCTCTCTCACTGTCCTTTTCTCTTTTTTTTTTTTTTAAAAAAAATAACATGGAAAAAACACTGCATGTCATCAAACTCCACATAGACCCAACACAATAATACTGGGGGATTTTAATACACCCTTAAAACCAATAGACAAGTCTTCAAACAAAGTCAATAAAAATTTCACCAACCTAAACAACACTATAAATCAACTGGACCTAACATACATTGACAGAATATTTCATCCCAAAACAGCAGAATTTACTTCCTCATCTGCCCTTGGAAATTTTTCACAAATAGATTATATTCTAGGCCACATAGAAAATATTAGCAAATACAAAAAAATGATATAATTCCTTGTATCAAATCAGATCAAAATGGAATGAAGCTAGAAATCAACAGTAAGAAAATGAGCAGAAACTACATAAACACAGGGAGATTGAATAATACTCTCCTGAATGAAGAAAGGATCAAAGAAGAAATGAGAACAGAAATCAAGAAATTCTTAGAAATGAATTAGAAGAAAGATACAACATATCAAAATCTCTGGGGCAGTATGAAAGCATTTCTAAGGAAAATTTATAGCACTGAGTACCTACATTAAAAAAAATAGATTCCAAATAAATATGCTCCACCTCAAGCCCTTAGAAAAAGAATAAAACAAACCCTAAAACAGTAGAAGACAGAAAATAATAAAGATGAGAGCAGAAATCAAGGAAATTGAGAATAAAAAAACAACAGAATCAATGAAACAAAGAGTTGGTTCTTTGTAAAGATAAATAAAATTGACAACCCTTAGCCAAATTAATCAGAAGAAAGAATGAGATGAAGCAAATCAACAAAAATAGAGATGAAAAGGGAGATCCCACCACAGACCCTGCTGAAATCCAGAGAATTATCAGAACCTACTTTGAAAATTTACATTCCAAAAACCTGGAAATTCTGGAAGAAATGGACAAATGGACACCTATGGCCTACCCAAACTAAATCAGGAAGATATAGACATCCTAAACAGATGAACATCAAGCAATGAAATTGAAACAGCAATTAAAAGACTTCCAAAAACAAACAAACAAACAAACAAAAAACCCAGGACCTGATGGATTCTCAGTTGCGGTCTACCAGACCTTTGCAGAAGAACTAAAACCACTCTTTATGAAATTACTCCATGAAATTAAAAGGGATGGAACGCTCCCAAATACTTTTTATGAGACAATCATAACACTGATATCCAAATATGATAAAGATGCATCAAGGAAATAAAATTACAGACCAATATCCCTGACGAACATAGATGCAAAAATCCTTAGTAAAATTTTAGCAAACTGCATTCAACAGCACATCAAAAAGATAATACACAATGATCAAGTGGGTTTCATGCCAATGATGCAAGTTTGGTTTAACACATGCAAATCAATAAATGTGGTTCACAACTTAAACAGAGTTCAGGACAAAAAGCATATGATAATCTTAATAGATGCAGAAAAGGCCTTTGGTAAAATCCAATACCCAACTCATGGTGAAAATACTGGAGAAGCTAGCAATCAAAGGAACTTACCTTAATATTGTAAAGACCATTTATGATAAACCTATAGCCAATATCATACTAACTGGAGAAAAACTGAAAGCATTTCCACTAAATACAAAAACAAGACAAAGGTGACTACTTTCGGGCTGGAGCAATGGCTCAGCGTTTATGGTGCTTGCCTGGCATGTGCAAGTACATGAGTTGGAACCCCAGCACCACATACATGACAATTCTCGGAGCAATGAAAGTCACATGAAAAACTAGATAAAATTGATTCTCTCTCTCTCCCTCTCTCTTTAAAAAAAAGATGTCTATTTTCACCTATTCAATATAGTTCTTGAAATATTAGCCAGGACAATTGCTAAAAAGGAAATCAATGGGGTAAAATAGGAAAAGAAGAAGTCTAACTATCTCTGTTTGCTGATGATATGATCCTATATCTAGAAGACTAAAATACTCCACCAAAAGACTTATAGAACTTATAAACAAATTTTGTAAAGTTGCAAGATACAATATCAACACCCATAAATAAATAGCTTACATATACTCCAATGGTAAATCAGTCAAAGAAGAAATCAGGACAACTATCTTATTCACAATAACCTCTAAAAAATTTAAACACTGGGAATTAATCTAACCAAAGTGGTAAAAGAGCTCTACTGTGAATACTATAGAACATTGGAGAAAGGAATTGAAGAAACCCTTAGAAGATGGAAATGTTCTTGTATAGGAAGAATTAATATTATCAAAATGGCCATACTTCCAAAAGCATTATATAGATTTAATATAATCCCCTTCAAAATACCAATGACATTCTTCACAGAATTAGAAAAAACAATTATTAAATTCATTTGGAAAAACAAGAGACCAAGAATAGACAAAGCAGTACTAAGCAAGAAAGTGAAGCAGGATGCGTCACAACACCTGATCTGAAATTATACTACAGAGCTATACAAAAACAACATGGCTTTGGTGTAAAAATAGACACGAAGACCAATAGACTAGAACAGAAGACACAGAGACAAATCCACAAACCTGTAGACTTTTGATATTTGGCAAAGTTGGCAAAAATATATCTTGGAGAAAGGACAACCTTTTCAATAAATGGTGTTGAAAACTGGATAGCTTTATGTGGAAAAATGAAATTAGATCCTTATCTTTCACCCTGCACAAAACTCAAATCAAAATGGATCAAATACTTAGGAATCAGATCAGAAACCTTTCAACTGCTAGAAGAACAGTATTGAAAGAGAAAATGTTTGGGCTATTGGGGCTCAAGAAGGGCTTGAGTATGCCAAAGGGGTAGAAAGCTCATTCAAAGAAATATCGACAGAAAACTTCCCAGACCTTGGGAAGGATACAAATGTCCAGGTACTGGAATGTCAAAGGTCACCAGTCACTTCCTCTGTGCACTTCCTCTGTGATGTTCTGCCTCACTTCTGACCCATAGCATTGGAGCCAGATGACCACGGATGGACTGAAACCTCTGAAATGGTGAGTCAAAATAAACATGCTTCTTTTGGTTGTTTCCTTCCAGGTATTTTGTCACAGAGATGAAAAGGTGACTAACACACCTCTGATTAAAGAAAAGCTCAGGACCAGGTCATTACATTGATTAATTCTACCAAATATTTTTTTTTAAAAAGACTGAATACCAATTATCACACAATTTTCACGTAAAGACTAGTCTCTTTGATACCAAACACAGTTCTTTATAAGTGAGGCTCTGTCACCTAAAAACTGCCATCCTTCACCATCCCACATCCATGATTTTAAAATGGCTTTGGAGCATAAGATCAAAGGAAGTATTTCTGAACATCTTATTATATCTGAACTTTTACCAAGAAACAGCTTAGAAGACTTATATCTTAGCCCACACAACAGGAATACTACTGTTTTCTGTTGCACCTACCATCTGAGAGAATACTATTTTTTTTTAATAAACCAGGAACTGAACCCTGAGATACTTAACTATTAAGCCCCCTTTTTAAATTTTTGAGGCAGGGTCTTTCTAAGTTGCTTAGGGCCTCACTTTGTTGCTGAGGCTACTCTTGAATTTCCAATCCTCCTGCCTCAGCCTCTTGAGCCACTGCGATTATTGTCATGTACCACCATGCCCAGCTGTGAGAATACTATTTGCAGGACTTCAAGGCAGATACTTTATACCAGTGGTTCTCCACTGAAGTCCTACTGTCCCCAGAAAACACTTTAGAAAAATATGAATGTGCCATAGTAACTAAGGATTGCTACCAGCAAGAGGGCAGAGGCCAGATAGGCTAGACATCTACAATGTATGGAATAATCCCACATACTGTCCAACTTTTGAATGATCTGCTAAATACTCATGAATAGAAAAATTTATTTTTAATGACATAGGCCTAGACTCTCTCTTGTACATATAAACACAATATATTTTTAGCATGGTTTTGATTAAGAACAAAACCTCCAAAGAAATAACAGTGTAACGCAGGGAATGTTGAATTTTCTTTTAGTTAGAACTTTATTAAGAATGTTTATTCGTTTTGGAACATCAGCAAAGGCAATCCCACTCATAGTATTAATCAATATTCACCTAACACAACTTTGTATTTATGATGCTGCATTCACAGTAATAGTGATTTGATCAATCTGCATAAATATACTTAATTAGTCCGTATTTGATCAATTATAAATGAAAGTATCAGTATCAAGAACCAATATTTCAAATTATATCTTTGTCCTCAAATGAACAGTTACCAACATATCTATTGTGTTAACCTGTGTTTCTCTAATGAAGCAATGAAACAATGAACTGATCAAGATTAAGTGGTCACTTTACAAAGAAGCATGGTAATAAGCTGGCAGAGAGAGCATTCTTCTGAGATACAGCATCTGGAAAGTCTAAAAACTGCCTTACTCTCATTAGAATGTTTAACATATTTTTTTCATCCAGACAGATGATGTGTTTCATTCAGAATAACAAGCTATTACAAAACTTGGTAAGCCATACAGTGTTAGAAAAAAATTACTCTTGCCACCAGTGTAAAAGTTTATTAGTATGAAGATGAGAAGAAATTAAATTGAAATAATCTTTACTATTTCAATGAGCAATGGTACTGTTTTAAGAAGAACTGAGAGGGCAATAAAAGTGTTTATAAATTGGCCATGTGTTAGTCAGCTTTTTGTCACTGTAACCAAAGGACCTGCAACAGAAGCAGAAAAGTTTGATTTTAGAGGCGTGTGATTTTAGAGATTCAGTCCATGGCTAGCTGACTCCAGAACTGTGGGTGTGAGGTGAGCATCAAGGCCAAAGGGCATGTCAGCTGAAAGCTCAGTTCAGGACAGCCGGGGAAACAGAGGCAGCTTGAGGGAAATGAGCCCGGGTGCCCCCTGGTGCTTCCTACAGCACATATCCATCAAATGTATTAATCCACTGAATTGGTTACAGCTCTCATAATCCAATCATCTCACCTTTGAATATTTCTGCATTATCTCACAAATGAGCTTTTGGGGAACGCCTCCTACACAAGCTATAAAACACCATGTAATGATGTGCAGTCACGTGAGTTTCATTGTAAGAGCATTCTGCACATTAAAATATTTTATTATGTGAATATGTAACATTCATAAGAAATAAAAAGACAAAGGAAAACTATTTTAAAAATAATAACAATGGATACAATAATTGGAACTAAAATTATCTTATAAAAATGTACATGTTTCAATGTCATTGTTCTGTAACACAAAGCAACATCTGTACTCCACTGGCAATGCAGGTTTATTGGCAACTTAAAGAAGCATCAGGTGTTTTTCCACTTCACTGTATTATTTATCAACACTACTTAGTCTGTAAGAATCTTAATGAAAAGACTTATAAAATTGAATTATTTATTATTTTTGCAGTACTGGAACTCAAACACAGGGTCTTATGCATGTAGACAAGCACTCAACCATTGAGGTATGCACCCATTCCTAAAATTTTTACTTTTGTTTGAAAATTTTTACCCTTGTTCCTTATTTGATAAAATATAAATAAACGAACCATTATATTCCATTTACAATGGTGTACAAGAACAATCACCATCCTATTTTTATTTTAACATTTTTATATTTTACAAAGTTGGATTTTTTCATATTTTTCTTTTAAAAAGTAAATGCTACAATGACTTTTCTTCTCTCTCTCTCTTTTTTAATGTGCTGGGGATGGGACCCAGGGTCTCATACTTATTGGACAAGCACTCTATCACTGAATCACATCCCCAGACCTCCTATGACCATTTTAATATAAATATTCTTCTACATTTCTGATTATTTTCTGAAGTTGGATTTCCAAGGAAAAATGACTAAGGCAAAATAAATCAATATTTATGCTTCTTAATGCACATATGGTTTCTGAGGTTTTCAATCTAATGGATATTCAGACATGGCAGAAATGTGTGTACATTTTCATCAAACTAGGGTGAAATCTAAATCTAGCACAGACCTACACTATTTTACTAAAAGGAAGGATAGGAGCTTAAAATCATTACAGAGGGAAGTAAACTGATGGGAAGACTTGTCATTCAGAAATTGAAGGTATTTTCTTTATATTTTATATTCTGTTATGGGGGATTGAACTCAAGGGCGTACCACTGAGCTAACCCCAGTCCTTTTTATCTTTTATTTTGAGACAGGGTCTTGTTAGGTTGCATAGGGTGGCCTTGAATTTGCGATCCTTTTGCTTCCTCCTCCTGAGTCTCTGTGATTACTGGTATGTGCCACAGTGCCTGCTTGATGATCCCTAAGTTTGTGTTTGAACCTACCTAAGTCTTGGGTTCACCCTGTGTTGCACTTGTGTTAGAATGACCTGAAGCAACATAGCAAAGGCTTGTGAACTGACCTGAGAGCTAAGCTATGACCTGAGTCTTAGACTAACATCTGAGTGATGTGTTTAGGACAAACTGAGAGCAGCAGAGCTAACTGTGAAAACTGAGCTGGGATTGGAACCATCCATCAGAGAAGCTGGTTACAAATCTGTAATCTGTATTGATGGCCTGCTTTTAAAAAAATCAACATTCTCCAGAGGAGGACTTTAACAGGATCTAGAGTCTGCAGGATGCAACAGTTACCTGAGCAGGCATGAGAAGGAAGTCCCCTTTGTTTTAACCCAATAATGAAAGTAACTGTGAAGGGACAAATCAATTTCCCCTTCTCTTTCTGCTTTCTTCAGGCCCTTTATTGCCTATAAAGCCAGCCTTCTCTGCTCAGCTCATCTGAACACCCATTCAGTTTTATAGAATTAGATGTTTCCCAATTCTACAGTTGCTAATAAAGGTCATTTCAGTCTTTAAACTGAATTTGTTATAATTTAGTTGTTTTGATGAAGAGAAGGTGGATCAAAAACATCCTCCCAAGCATCTGAACTAAAACACAGCCTCTAAATTTTCCTTCATATTATTACCACATTTTTAAAGCCACACAACTTTTGTGTAACAGTTTGTTCAATACCAGTCTCCCCTACTGGTCTATGAACTTTAAGAAGATAGAAACTGTGCCTCTTCTGTGTGCATGTTTTCCAGCATTTAGCAGAGACTGCTTGATGAACACTCCATGCCCTTGGCTTTCTCTGGAAATTGGCACTAAGAGTTGCTTATCAGTCAAAAATATGCTATGGCAATTTCCACTTAACCTTCAAAGACCCAGATGAAATGACACAGTCTCAGTGGAATATTCTATGATTCTCCCAAGTGGAATTAGTTCCTCCCTGCCCCTTGTTCTCAAAGCCCCTTTATTCCTATTATTTTCATTTCTATTTTAGCATAAATTCCGTAGTCAAAGATTAATTTACACAATGCACTTTCATAATATGCATAAAAACTGCATTTGGATACCTGCCTGGAAAAAAAAACTACAAATACTGCTTCAACTAAAAATGTCAAAGTACTACCTCTCTCCTGAGTGCCAGTCTCTACTTTTTAAGTCTTGTTATCTGTCATCACCTTGATATTCCAAAGGCCTCCTACTGAAAATTTCAAGACATACACTTTGGAAATCAACCAGAAAGCTTTTTAAATAGTCTAAGCAAGAAATGCAGATGATAAAAACTAAGGTAGTGGAAAAGATGGGAGCAGACTGAAAAGACATTTCTGAGGTAAATGGAGGAGGATTTAATGACTCAAGGAATGAGGGTGGAGGGCTGGGTTGCCAAGAACAATGAGATGGGGTTGGCAGTCTGGGAGCCTCATTAAAGGAGAGAGAAGGGGGCGGGAGAAATCAGGTAGAATAGAACATTTCAGAGAGATAATAAAAAAATTTACATTGCACGGAGCTGTGGTTGGGTTAGTTAAAGAGCAAAATGAAGCAAAACTGGTATTGGATAGAGAAGATAAGACCTTTCCTTCTCAGCAGGCACAACACTACCGAGCAATCACAGAAAATCACTGCCCTGTTCCACTTACTTACAACACCAGAATTATAGAATTATCTGCAGGACCTGGGACGCTTGACACTGCAGCTTGTGACACAGATTTGTTCCTTGAGCTCTTTCACAGCATTAACGACACTGTTTCGCTGATTGACCAGGAGAGACCTCAGATGAAGAAGGAGCACAGGCAGGGATTTTGGACAGTTTTTAAAGGGCAAGGCCTTTGGGCTCCCTCTGCTCCCCAGGGTGTAAGTTCTTGGCCCATATTTCCTTTAAAGGGTGTGGTGACATCTTACCCCTTGCTTCATCTGTTGGGAGACTGGAGCTCCAGCTGCCTGGCTAGGAGGCCCCAGTCCACTGGCCTCCTTAGGCGTGGCTAGCTGTGATGCTACCCCTGAGTGCTCCGGTTTCCTAGGCAACCAGAGTAAGGTGGGGTTGGAAACGGGTCCTGGCTTGCAGGAAGCCTCATTTCTGCCCCGTGACCTGCACAGGAATGGTACAGGAGTGAGCGCT
>PVKS010010287.1:0-47985 GCA_004027875.1 Aplodontia rufa
TATTTTTCCTTATTTTAGGAAATATACAGATTGAGTTCCAGTAGGGAAACCAGATGTCAAAAATGATGGATTGAAATAGTTGCCCTTTAAGAGAGCCTTCCAGGCCTTCTCTCGGTCTACTTTATACAGAAGGCAAAGAAGGTGGGTAGGCTGCTTTGTTTCCTAGCCCTCAGCAGGTTAGAAGCAGCAAATTAGAAATGGGAAGGAGGCAGTGAAATAGCCAGAGGCTGTCACTCAGACAGCAAGTGACAGCTCACAGCAGGCAGAAAGGATGAAAGGAAGGGAGAAATATAAAGAGCCAACCCAAATACTCAAGAACACAACAGTGGGCAAGGGGGACTCCCACAGCTCGCTTTATTTAAATAGCTCCTCAGCGCTCTGCAGCGTCTTACAGACCGGTCCAAAGCCTTTTCAGTGCCCTAAAAGAAGGACCTGGGATTTAATAGCATCCATTATACATTGGCTAAGAAGTCAGAGAACTGCTATATTTTCTCCAAATTTTAATGTAATACGATGAGAATGATATTTAAAGATTTCTTGATCAGAAAGATAAACTTCAGTTGCATGAAAAAAAATCACTTTTATAAAATACCTATGCCCTGAATGTTATTGAATAACATTTTAATAAGAGTTCTAGTGATGGTTAAATCATCAAAACAATACATTAGATGATAATATCTAGAAAAAATATCTAGAAAAAAGAAAAATAATAGCACCACCTCTGTTAACAAAGCCGTTTGTCTTGAACTTTTTTACTTTCCAAAAACCTTTGACATGCCATCCCTATTGTTCTGAGGGCTTTATTTATTAGTACCTGTCATAGAATTCCTTTCTCAGTGTCAATCATTAGATCAGATCAGACTCTGACATTGTTTTTAGCAGTTTTTTTTTTTACCAAGTCATGTGATGGAATCAGTCTGGAGAGGCAATTGCAGCTTTTCCTTCCAACTTTGAGTTCAGTGACTTCGTAGGGTCAGCTTGAAAATCACTATGGTGGTAGTACCAATGCTGTGAAAATTCACGCTGTAAATCAAGGCTCTTTGCTTTTCCGAGAGCTGGTTGTTAAACATTTACCAGCACACCACTGGTCGCATCAGCTTCCACAAGTACCTTGGAGGGTCTTAGATTCAATGGCCACCACCTGTGACTCTTCCCTTAATAAGAAATGTAGACTGCTACCACTGGGCTGTCCTCAGCACAGTCTTGTTTTGTGACTTACATTTTATTGGGTTCTGGATAATTTAGGTTAATTATTAAGTTATTCAAGCATTGATGACAAAATAAATGGGAAATATGTTGAGTAAAAAAAAAAAAAGAAAGGTTATAGGGTCAGTACTATTCTAAAATATGACTCTAACAATACTTGCTTTCAAGAAATCGTCTGTTTTTGTCACGTTATTTTAGGTCTTGGAAGAAATAGACCAGTTACTCAGCAAATATGGCATTGCTGGCTTCATATTTAGAAAAGAAATAGAAAGGAGCAACCCTCACAGAGACAGTTTTTTCATCAGGAAAGGTATAACCCCATCCATTATCTGGTATTTGATGCTTCTGTGAAAGGCCAAGTTCACTTAACCCACTCGCTCTACCAGTAAGTAATATTTGTGATTTTAGAGAATTTCATTGCTTATGTAAATCCAAACCGATGACACTTACAACCTATTTGGGATTTAAGCTTTGACATGTGCTGACCAGCAGGCACCTAGGAATTTCTGACCAGGTTTTATTGCTTTGTAACAACTGTGAACTCTTAAAGAAGGGCCAAAGCTGTCATTACAAGAAAAAAAAATGGTCAAAAAAATTTTTTTCTTTTCTTTTTAAAGCTGAAGAAGACTAGATACATACTTTCAAAAAGATGGATTGGTTCCTCACCATAGTCTCATATTTGGTCTCCAAAAGGAACAGAATTTAGGATGAAAAATATCTGATTATCTAATAAGTTCCATTACCTAATGCAGTCATTTCATCAAATTCTCTTAATAATTTCATCCAGAAATTTGAATTCAAAAATATTTATTGAGTGCCTGTCATAAGCAAAGCACTTTTCTGGTCAGTATAGAAATATAAAAGAACAGGGATCAGGGCGGTGGCTCAGTGGTTGCAGTGCTTCCCTGGCACGTGCAAGGACATGGGTTCAAACCCCAGCACCACGTACACAACGAAGTCTTGGAGCAACGAAGACCAGACGAAAAATTAAATAAAATTGATTTTCTCTTTCTCTCCCTCTCTCACTGTCCCTCTCTCTCTTAAAAATTAAAAAAAAAGAAAGAAATATAAAAGAATGACCAAGATGTAGTTCCTGCCTTCAAGGAATTTAATAGTGGCAAGAAGAGACTTACCACTTTGTACCAATTAATCAATTCAAAAAAATTAAAAACCATAATGAAATTTCCAACTCCAAAGAAACAAGAAGACTATTTTACAACTGGAGACATTTAAGAAAGTACTGGAATGTCATTTCCTGTGAGCAAGACCTTATTGTTCACGCTTCCAGCCGTGCCCAATGAAGAGTAACCAAGAGTTAACTGTAGTTGTTAAATGAGTGCTATTTCTTTTTTTTTTTTTTTTTTACGAGAGAGGGACAGTGAGAGAGGCAGAGAAAGAGAGAAACAACTTTATTTAGTTTTTCACATGGCCTCAGTTGCTCCAACACTCAGTTGTGTACGTGGTGCTGGGGTTTGAACCCGGGTCCTCGTGCTTGCCAGGCAAGCGCCGAAACCGCTGAGCCACCGCTCCAGCCCCAAGAGTGCTATTTCTTATTGTGATTTTTTTCTTCTTTTTTTCCAGGGCTGAGGACCGAACTCGGGGCCTTGCGCATGCTAGGCAATCGCTCTGCCACTGAGCTAAATCCCCAACCCCTCTTATTGTGATTTTCATAGGCATTAGTGATTGCCAAGTCTGACTTTAATGATTATAAATACTGGGGGGCAGAATGTCAAATCAACTAGATTTTTTTTTTTTTGCCTTGCCAAGGATTCATGCATGCATGCCAGGGAAGTGCTCCACCACTGAGCCCCTGCCCTGACTGGCTTGTTTTATAGTGGCCTATGCTGCTGAGTTTTCTAGAGTATTGCTTATCTTTTTTCAGTTTAGTTTATCTTTCAATTTCAGGAGGACAAACACTGCATTGAAGAAACAGCCAGTGTCATAAGTGTGCAAAATAACAATCCTACTTAAAATAGAGAGTGTTAATCTCATTACTTAAATGCTGTTCCTTAAAATGACTTAATGCTTCCTGGGTGTTAATACATTTGCGCTATAGGCAGGATAAAGGAAATCTGAATTTAATATAAGAGTTTTAATAATTTGCCAAACTTCCTTAAGTTGGAATTTTTCACCAAACAATAAACAGGAAAAAAAACTGAAGCCAGAAAAAAAGGCACATTGAAATCAAGAAAAATATTGGGTGAATCCCAAAAACACAACTTGTGAATTTGCCAGAACATTTTAAAAATAAGTCATGTGAGATTTTGTTCTCCCTCCAGTGCAATTTACTGAACTGCAGGCCAACAAAAGGCACCAAGAACACAAGCACTAAATCTCTGAAGCCACAGTTGAGCAGAAGGTAAAATAAGCCTTCCAGTCTCAGGGCTGCCCTGAGGAGCACACCTCGCTCCCCAGCCCCCGACCACGACCACGAACCTCTATCCCCCGGCCCCTGGCAAAACAAGTGTAGATTATTGGAGGCTTCTTCTCTGGGGCAGGACTGCTCTTGTCACTCAACCCCTTACGGGAAGGGATAGCACTTCACCTCTTTGGACCTCAGTTTCCTCATTTCATGCCTGACCTTCGTGATAATCACAGTATTTCTGAGGTTCAAATGACACATGGGAAAAAGACCAAATAAAACCCAATGCGAATATGATTACTGCTTATTTCAGATGATCTATTTTCAAGTACATTAAAGCTCAGATGTAGGAAACCGCATTCCTGCAGATCCTTTTCCCTTGGCTATATCGTGAAGTTCCAAAATTGCCCACATTTCACCGGTCAGTTACATGACTTCATTAAGGAAAGGGTTGAGTGGGTTAGTGGTTAGGTTATGAGACTTGGCATAATACTTCCTGTATTCTTATCTGACTTGGCCATTGTTTTGTTATTGCCTGGGGGAAAATCTTAATGCCTTAATTTGCTGTAAAAATAAATACATATCAGGGATATTTACTTTGAAAAAGGGTCATGAAACTTTGATTCAGACATGCTTTCTAAGTGATTTTTTTTTCCTTTGGAGCCAAATTTATTTTCTAAGGTAATTACATATTGTGTATTCAAAATCAGGAAAAAAGGAGCTAATGTTGATGGGGCTTTTACTGTGTCTCCAGCATTGTGCTTACACTCTTTTTCAACCTTGGCAAGCTGCAAGGTGTGTAACATTATGACAGATTTTACAGGACAGGAAGCTGAGGCTCAGTAACATACCCAAGGATCACCAGCTATGGGAGATGGATCTGGGATTAAAACTGCCTTCCTGTGATATGAAATTGCCCATTTTACTAGACCTGTGCTTCCCACAGTTTGGTCCCTGCAATCATAGCCCAGATTTCACCTGGAGTCTAGTTAGAAATACAAAATCGAAGATTCTATCTCTGCCTATTAAATCAGTCTGTGATTTAGTAAGAATCTCATGTTAAATTTTAAGGCTTTTTTTTTAAAGAAACAGTGAAAGAATTAATTTTACTTTTTCATCTGGTTTTTATTTTTCCTCCACTTAATTGTGTATGTGGGGCTGGGGATGGAACCTGGGTCTTTTGATGTGCCAGGCAAGCACTAACTATACTGCCGAGCCACCGCTCCAACCCAGTTTTAAGGCTCTCTCACTCAGCCACCTGGACTCTCAAATGAACTGCTGACTAAGTGGTTATCTTCATAGCCAAGCAGGTTCTTGATCCCCCAATCCACCATATAACCACATTATTCTATATGGATACCCCGACATCAGCTCAAGCCCCAGGCAAAACAAGCCACCACTTCTTTATTCGTCTACAACACTGAGGGAATAAACCCCATGTGTGTCATAACTAATTGTACACGATGTTTTCTGTACTGGAGGACAGTCAGTGGAGAGGGATTGCTTTTATCCACCTTTGTACCCTGTGTAGCTGTAACTTCAATGATGGTTAATTTAATAAATTAAGGAACACTTTTTAATGTCTGAAGATCTGTTCTTTCCCAAATGCAATCCTGGCCCCCAGGCCTGACGTTCCTTACTCAGACAGGCCCAACTCTTATCAGTTGGAAGAGTCGCTAATAAGACACCCAGCTAGGACTCATTCTATCCCAGAAGAATTGCAGTCTGAGCCATGAAGCTCCCTTGATATTCATGCATATATAATGATTCATACATTATATATAAATAAAACTCAAAGTTTCACACAACTATGCTTATTCTTAACTGTAATTCTTTTTTTTTTTAAATCTATTTCAGTTTTTTTTTTTTTTTAATGCTTCATGAGGGGCCGGAGTGGTGGCTCAGCGATTAAGGCGCTTGCCTGGCATGCACCAGGATGAGAGTTTGAACCCCAGCATCACATACACAACAAAGTGTCTGAGCAATGAAAGACACATGAAAAACTAAATAAAATTGATTTTCTCTCTCTTTAGAAAAAAAAATGCTGTGTGCAATCCATTAAAGTGATCTCTTGTCCATTAATGAGTTGCAACTCAGAGTTTAAAAATATTTCTCTAGAAGTATCTTCACTTTTCAGCCTTGAACAGTTGCTTACTATCAAGTAACTGGAAATGATCAATCTAGTTTACTTTTTCACAGACAGGGACAAGAGTTCTGGCCAACAGACCATGACAGCTGCCTATGCAGCTCTCAATTACTGATTTAGCCAAAACAAACAAAATAAAAACACTCCTTTCCATTTAGCAGAACTCAATGAATTCTATAAACCGGTTAGCCAAGTAGTAATTGCTAAATCATTCATAAACATATTGTCCCACTTTATACTAAATTTGTAAATCATTATGCTGCGGTGTTATCAACTTCGTTGAAAAGAAATAAGTAGCACGATATCAGTACAACACTACCTCAACATCCTTTATTATTAATAAGTTAGTGGCTGGAATTTTAGTGTTTTCCTCTAGCATATGTAAAATTTCAATCTAAGAGGATCTGAGGCTCTTCAACTTATACTAATCTATATTTGCCTCAAAAGAATTCCAGATTATAGTATTGTTTTCAAGTTTGGGAAGTTTTGAATTCTTCATCATCAACCCACGTTTTTATGTGAAAAAATGTTGTTTGATTCTACTCCTAAAATGTCCATATTGAAAAAAATTTTCCCATATTGCAATAAAAGTAACCTCTTGGAAAAAAAATTTCCCTCAAATTTTTGCTGTTGGTGTTAGCTGTCTAGCCACATTGTGATTTTTGTTCAATAAAAGCAAACAAGGAAAAGAAAAAGATGCACTGCTTTTCCCTTACTCAAAACAAGTGTTTACTCTTTGGCAATTCCTTTAAAATCTGTTCTGAAATACACTCTTGATTGCCATATACCAATGTAGACTAGCAGAATTTAGTAAGCAACCACTGTAGAATATTAGAAAGAGCTGGAATCTTAAATCTTTTTTAAAAAACAATTTTATTTAGTTTTTTACATGGCTTTTGTTGCTCAGACACTTAGTTGTGTACGTGGTGCTGGGGTTTGAACTCATGTCCTCGAACATGCCAGGCAAGCACCGTTACCACTAAGGCACTGTTACCACTGAGCCACCGCTCCAGCCCCTGGAATCTTAAATCTTAAAAGTTACATAAATATGACCAGGAGCTTAGTGGGGACATTCTTGAATTTTTTAAGTAGTTGGGCTGCTGTTCTGTAGATAGCATGTGGCTTCTTCATTATAGGATATAAAGTGGATTTTGTGATCCTTTTAAATCAAGCTGATTTTTGCTCTTGGGGTAGAGCTGAATACAGGGAAGTACCCCAGTGCCCGTGCTTGAGAAAGAAGTTTAATATTCTGCTTAGGGATGTAAGTTGGGTGTATTAGTTAGATTCCATCTTGTGTAATCTGAAAAAAGAAATACACCAATATCTGAATGTAGACATTTCTATATATGAAAGACTAAAATTTTATTCATAATTGAGCATTTTCTTTATTTTAGTAATGACTAGAACTATAGAACCAAGATTCAACTATGTCAGGGCTCAGCAGATCTATTGCATACTATAAAAAAAATATTAAAACACATTAAAATGAGCTGGGTTCAGCACACATGGTAGACTTTGGGAAATATCTCAGTAACTCTTAGGGCTGAGTTACCAGAGCCAAGGAGCAAGCCCATATACAGAAATAGAAGGCATATTCTCCTGAGAAGAATCTGCATATCCACTGCTATGGTTTGGATATGATTTGAACCCCCAGGGTTCGTGTGTTGGAAGCTAGGTTACCAATGTGATGTTGAAAGGTGGTGGTACCTTAAAAGAGGTGGGACTTGGTACAGATAATTATTCATTGGGAGTCTTGCCCTCAAAGGGATTAATGCTGGGTTTGTGGAGTGAGTTAGTTTTCATGATAATAAGTTATTATAAAAGAGCAAGCCTGGCCCCAGAATCCCCCTCTGGCTTACTATCTTGCCATGAGATCTCTAGTTATTCCCATCATGGTACCATTTGCCATGTTGTGAAGCAGTGAAGAGGGCACCCATTGGGGCCAAACTGATAGGACTGTCTGATCTAAGACTTTCATCCTCCAAACCTACAAGCTCAGTAAACCTCTTTTCTTTATAAAGTATCCAACATTGGGTATTTTGTTAGTAACAGAAAACAGACTGATAAAAACAGCCATCCATTCAGGAACGAGGTCAGTTCTGAGGAAGAATATAGGATGTGCTTAGGAGGGAAGGACCCCTTCTTATAGGATGGATGGGGCAGTTGGGCTTGAATTTCTACTCATAGGATTCAGTCAGTCTATACCATATGGGAAATGCTGAGAGTTCGAGAAAGATTCTGAGGTAGGATTTGGGTCTCTGAGTTCTAACACCAGCAAATGTAGAGGCTGTAATAAGCTATGTGCCTGTTATTTGGGTTGCATTTCTATTCCAAATCTTCCACTTTCTCTGAAAGTCACAGCCTAGGCTCATTTGTGCTGTGAGTCATTAGGGGGCCCGAAGTGAAGGGCCTTAGCAAAGACACCTGGGGAGAGACAGAGGGCACACTATGGAGAGACCAGAGTAAGGGATGGTTGAGAGGATCCTAGAGGGCGCTGGGGGCTCCTCCTCCAAGCGAAATGGAGAGGAAGTGCCAGAAGACTTGTCCAGGAAAACACATGGGGCAATGTTTTGGGAAACTTTCAGAAACCACCTTTTAGAGACCTATTGAGAGGGTTCATATGTGATCATTTGGGAATAAAAAGGAAGGTCAGGTACATGTAAATTAAACAAACATTAGCTTATCCCTTTTGTAATGCCGCAAAATATCTGCATAGCTCATCGTTTTAATTACTTTAGAAGAAAACAAAGCCCTGTCCTCTCTAATCTAGATACTTGAGCTCACCAGCTAAAGGTGAACTCACAGAGAATGAAATACATTTACCCGCCATTTGGCTTTGGTATTGACTAATGAATTATTCTCTGCTTTTTCATTTTCTAATCCTTTTTGGTGAGATTATCCCATAGCTTTTTTTTAAAAATTTTATCGAGTTGTGTTGTTGTACAATCAAAAATGCGTACATAGTAACAATACAATATGCCCCTGACTCTAATCCAGAATCACCCCCACATCATCCATACCCCAGTCTCTTTACTCTTCTACATTTTCCCCTATAACAGATATAAATGTTTATATATATGATTGTGAATTTACCAGAATTAAGTGATGGCATAAGTATTATTTGGCTTCTTGGGGGAGTAAAAAGGAAGCTATTTTGTTGATTTCCCCCCCCCCCCGATTCTTTCCCTATCATCCCTCCCTCACCCTTCCCTCCCATCTTTTCCCTCCCTCACCGCTACATATCGATGGTTCCCCTAGATTATGTGTTGCTTCTACTTTGGAGAGTCCAGTACATGAGCTTGATCTTTCAGTCAGGCCTGGGTTTTGCTCTAGCCTCCACAGAGGAGGGAAAACATTTGACCCTTGAATCTCTGGGTTTGGCTAATTTCGCTCAGCATAATTTCTTCCGTTGCCATCCATTTATCCCATAGCTTCTTAAAGATAGTGTTGAGAGAGGTAAATATATAGGCTTAATGGTAAATTGCTGAAAATTTTGATGGCGGAGTCAAGGTTTCTACCTAAATCCAACCCTATAAATTCTTTGAAACTCTGTGGCCTTGGTTCCTTGCATCCACTGGTCAGCAATTCAGTTTGCTGGTGGAACTATCAATAGAAACAAATGATAACAGGATTAAAAGCAACAGGGATGTGCAATTTATCTTCAAATTAGAATAAACTAAATAAATGCTTATCATCTGTATGTGTATATGTACACACGGGAGGGGCGGGGAAGGACAGCAGCACATTAACTCTCAGTAAATCTAGGGAAAGGGTTTAAAGTCATTTGCTGCACTAGTCTTTCAACTTTTCAGTAGTATTGGAATTTTTCAAAACAAAATATAGGGGGGAGCTGGGAATGGTGGTGCACACTTCCAATCCCAGCTACTCAGGAGACTGAAGCAGTAGGATCACAAGTTTGAGGTCAGCCTCAGCAACTTAGTGAGGCCCTAAGCAACAAAAAGTGCTAGGGATGCCACTCAGTGGGAGAGGGTCCCCAGGTTTGATCTCTAGCACAGGGGAAGAAAAGAAATAGGGGGAAAGAAACAGCAATAGAAAACATTTTAGTCCTTAAAGAAGTGATGATCAGGGGCTGGAGTGGTGGCTCAGCATACAGTGCTTGCCTGGCATGCACAAGGTCTTGGGTTCAAATCCCAGTACCACATACACAACTAAGTATCAGAGCAATGAAAAACCACATGAAAATCTAAATAAAATTGATCTCTTGATTTCTCTGTCTCTCTCTTTAAAAAAAAAAGAGAAAGTGATGATCAGTTGATCAGCACACAGATGTTAGATTTAATGAGACTGCTATGTTTATGTTGTATAATAGCTTACGGCTTTGAACTTAGGAAGAATTGACTTTATTGATTGATTGATTGATTGTTCCGGGGTTTGAACCCAGGGCTTGCAGTTGTTGTACCACTGAGCTACATCTCCAGACTCTACCTGTTTAATAAATAGCAAATAAAAATATTTGAACCCACTGTAAATATATGCCAAGAGTACACCTTGGGGGTCCAGCTCCCCTTACCCCTCAGCATTCTTGGGGCTGCGTGACACCAGCGTCCACATATCTCAGCCTCAGAGTGGAGGCTTGGAAAAAGGAGGATGAGCTGCCTCTGCAAACTCACTAGTCAGTGTGGGCCAAGGACCAGAAACATCTGCATCTCCTGGGAGCTTGTTAGAAATGCAGAATATTGCTCCAGCCTCAGACTCACTGAAGCAGAGCCTGATTCACATGTGCATTGGTGTCATCTCTGTTAGAACAAAAATGAACCAAAGCCCTTCATCTGCATTAAATGTCTCCAAGCTTGCTTAAAAATAAATGTAAGATAATAGATTCTTAGGATGTAGTCTATTCTTTCCCAACATATAAAGGAGAAATGCTTTTGTAATTAAATATAAGTAGCTACTTCTTTAAACTTTTTTTTTTAAATGTGGGTGATAGTGATTTTCCACATGGGAGCCAAGTATCTTTCACACATTATTCTGATCTTGGTGAGAAAAATTTTCTAGATTATAGGTCTTATAAACTTCATCCTAAAGAATACTATCTTAGAACAGAAAACAATACCAATTACAAGGCTTTAATTAGTTTTTAAAAACACAAAATGGTGCTGCAAGGTTGCAAATCTGTCGAACCACCTTGACGTTTATAATTCTTTCCTCAGTAGCCCTTTAACTGAAGACAATTAAAAATAGTTCTCTAAAAGTTCAAGAGTTTAGGAAATTTTTTTCTTTTATTATTCTGCAGTCTGTGCTACCACAGCCAAAGGAAATGAGAGGAATAAAGGACCTTATCTATTTTCTTCATTCTCTAGACAGAGTTGAAACTCAAGGTCTCAGAGGTGACAGCTTTAAGAAAGAGATAAATGGCCCAGAGCCCAGGCAATGGAGATGTAGATGTATTTGTGAATTGGAAATTTTAGTGAAATCTCTGTTAGGATGAAAACTGTGGGCCTTCTTCTGGATAAATATGTCCAGTGTAATTATTAAATTTGAAAAATGCCCAAGTGGCGGGGGACCCTCCCATTCGGAGCATGCATCTGGAAGCTTTTTTCTTTCCCTGCAAAATCTTTGTGGCTCTTTGTTTCTGTCAAGGAGGAAAACATGCTTGTAAATTTCATCCACGAAAAAGCTTATATTTGCATCCACAGCATCAGGAAGCAACAGATACATCCCCAGGAACACGAGCCGAAATGCTTGAAACTTGACCAAAGACCAGGGTGGTGAGGAGACAGGGAGAATTACGCAAAAAAAAAAAGAAGAAGAAGAAGTACAAGGAAAAAAGAAGGCTCAGTCTGGCAGAAAATTTCAGTAAGGAAGTTCTCTGTGCCAACCTTGGCCTCAAAGAAAAATACTCCACCCTCTTAAAGCTGCTAGGACGGCAAGGCAGACATTGCCTTCAGTGGCTGTTCAGACCTCCCGGGACAAATGGGTCCCTCCATCGCCAGCAAACTTCCCACTACACAGGGGACATGTGTCCATAGGTGCTGAGGCCAGCCTGTGTGTCAGGCAGTTGTTTATGGTGTAATTTGAAAAGACCCAGGCAAACCATCCCAAAGTTTCCCCAACTGCCTCTTTAGGTGCCTAAGATTGAATCACTGTTAGCTCATTTCTTTATAATAAGGATTATGTTTACCCTGAAGTTTTCTTAAAATGTGAACTAAGCCCAGGAAGACACTGAAGGGTTTCATCCCAGGCACTTCTATATTAAAACTTGAGGTCTTACACAGGGACCCTTAAAGAAAAAGCATAAGTATTCTTTGTTGCCGTTACCCCCCCCCCTTTTTTTTCCAACTTCTCATAGAAGGTGTGATATGTTTTTACACAACACACAGTAACTTACCCTTCAGGTGAGGCAGAAAGGGAAGGATGAAGCTACAGAAATCCAGCTGCCTTGGGCGCTGTAATTGCTACACTATCTGTTTTCAGACTGGAGAAAGGGCTCACCTGGAATTCCTCAGTGCTATGTCACCAGGAATGGAATTTCAGGCTCTCCAAGTGTCTGCCCCCATTTGCTGGGCAGAACTACTTCTTAGGTGGGGGCTTCAGGATATCACCTGTTGTTCTTATCAGTAGGAACAGGGCTGTACCTGGGGTTAGAGAGAGAGCTAATCACTCTGCATTTTTTGAATGCCCTCTCTTGAAACCTATACAATCAAAATATTTTATATTCTTTTTTTTTTTTTTTTTTTTTTTGGTGCCACTGTGAATTGAACCCAGGGTTTCATCCTCTGCCTCCTCCATCCTTTTCTTTTGACACAGGTGCTCGTTAAACTGCCCAGGCTGGCTTTGAACGTGTGATCCTGATCCTCTTGTGTCAGCCTCCCGAGTAGCTAGGATTTTATATTCCTAAGTCTTTCTTGAGTGAAGCCCACTGTTTCCATTAAAAACCTCAACAGAGGGGGTTGGAGCAGTGGCTCGGAGGTTACGGCGCTTGCCCGGCATGCGCAAGTACACGGGTTCAAACCCCAGCACCCACCTACACAGCTAAGTATCTGAGCAATGAAAGCCATGTGAAAAACTCAATAAAAATTGATTCTCTCTCTCTCTCTCCCCCTCTCATTGTCTTTCTCTCTTAAAAAAAAAAAAAATTCAACGGAAACATTTATTGCACTGTTTCAAAGAAACACTCTTAAAATTGGTGAAATCTGTTACCTTGAATATTCCTATCAATACGTAATTTTAACAATCCTTTCAAAACAATGTATTTTCATTATCAAGCTTAGTGCCATTTTTTTTTTTTTAAGAGAGAGGGACAGTGAGAGAAAGACAGAATCAACTTCATTTAGTTTTTCACATGGCCCTCGTTGCTCTGAGACTTCGTTGTGTACGTGGTGCTGGGGTTTGAACCTGTGTACTCGCGCGTGCCAGGCAAGTACCATAACCACCAAGCCACCGCTCCAGCTGCTTAGTGCCATCTTCTGACTCTTACCTGGGCCTTTTGCCAGGGTCACACTGGCTCTTCGAGAAAGAATTTTTCAGTATTACCCCTGATCCGAGGGGTTAAACAGAATTGCCAGCAGTTCAGAGTCAAAGAGAAAAGTCTGTTTCTACTGAAGGGAACGTTTGAGAGTACAGCGTAAACCAAGAACAGGGAAAGAGGCCAGCACCTAGGGGTGAACTAGGGAGGCCTTCACTTTGTCATTGTGGGGAAGCTCAGACTGGAGGTTGAGTCTTGCATGGAAGAGGGTGCTCACAGGTGCAGGTACACAGCCTGCAGTCTCAGGCTGGGAAGGATGAAAGGCACAGATCCACACACATCAGCTCACAATTTCAGCTAACAGCCTCCCTACCTCAGGTTTCTACAACCTGCCAGGAAGTAATGTTGCTAATACCGTGCAGAGATGGCAGTGGGATCTGAAAGAGCATTTAGCACTCTTAAGAAAACTTCCTTCTGTGTAGACAATGTGTGTGGTGCATTCTGCCTTCCTTCAGTCTTCCCTTCCTCTCTCCTGAGCCTGCACAGAATGCCCCCACCCCCTTGGGCCCGCAACCCTGAGTCACACTCATCTTCTCAGCCTCCTCACCCCCACCCCCATCTCAATAGGTCTTCCTTGTAAGCAATATTTCATCTGCTGTATTTGGCATTTGCAAATACACAGCAGTTACACCAGCATGCACAAGGATGAGTTCAAACCCCAGCACCACGTACACAACAAAGTGTCAGAGGCAGGAAAACCACATGAAAAACTCAATAAAATTGATTCTCTCTTTCTCTCTCACTATCTCTCTCTCTCTTAGAAAAAACCATAATTAATTTAGATAATTACACTAAACCCAAACAACCCATCAGAATGATATGCTTGACCCCATGTAAGGCTTAGAGGTCAGTGGCTTGCTCCTAGGTTTTCCATTCTGCACCCTGGGCTCCCAATCTCAGGGCCAAGTGACTCCCTGGGGCTTTCTTTCTCTGTGTCAGTCTACTTAGACTTTCCAAGGCAGGTCAAGGCTCTGGAAAGGTGTGAAAAAGGTTTCTTAGGCTCTGCTTTTTAAAGTAAGAAAAAGCAACTCTTAGGTAAGTGTGCCTATGAGATAATGTTCATGTTTTTTTTAATATTATGTTGCTTTTCTTTCTCATCATATGACAGCCTTTCCCTACTAGAAATTCTCTAGCTTCTCCTCAATAATTTTTATATGACTGTGCTTATTAGGGAAAGTAACATCTGCACCAACACTGGGTTCCCCCATGGGAAGGAGCCCCAACTTGGAGGAGTCTCCTTTTGTGAGCTGGTGTCTGAGATAGAGGTTGGAGAGGGAGGATGAGGAAGGAATTCCAATCTGAGCTCCAGGGACAGAGGGCTGGGAGCAACATGGAGGATGTCACAAGTGACTTCTTGAGACACTGGCAATGCTGGTTTAGAGTCCAGGAGAAAGGCATCTCCTAGTTTTGATGGAAAAGAGCTAGGCTTCTGGCTTGAAGGGATTCAGGATTCTTTGTGTTTTTGAGGGAAGCAGCAGGAAAGCTCTTGGAAGCAGCTCTCCCAGGGAGCAGATGAAGCAGGTCTAGAGTCTGGAGGCCTGAGGGGAAAGGTTTGTCAGGAGATGTTAAGAGCTATCCCAGGCTCCCACAAATTACTGGGGCACCCGCGGGGTGGAAAAAAGACATATGTTTTGCAGTTATGCAAAAAGGAACAGGTAAACTATGACCATTAACAGGAATATGGATCTCTACGGTTGCAATTAGTGGGCCCTTGGGACACTGAGACACAAACATTGACTGACATTCCAGTCTTTTGTAAACAGTGCACCAATTCTGCTTTCAAAGTATTACTTTTGGGAGAAAAAAAAAAGTATTCATCTTCAGAACATTGCAGTCCCTAGCCAGAGTTCATGGAATAGATAGATTGTCCACCAGGCAATGCTACCAGCCAACGATGCAACTCAGTGTGTAAGGATGAGTCAGCCCCACCAGCCAGCCCCCTCTTGCCTCAGGACTAATGACCTCTGACAAAGTCCCTTGCGAAGCTAAGGCAGGAAGGCACGAGGTGGGACTTGGCTCATCCCTTGGAGAACTGAGACAAAGAAGAAAATGAAGGGAAAGTGCATTTCTACCAATATATTTCCTCATTCTTTTTCTCCGTGGTAAGTACATATCCAGTCTAAAGACAAAGCTGTGTAAAAGGGAAGACACTGTGGGGCACAGCTGGCTCTGGACTGAATCCACCAACCTGTGTTGTGTAGGACCGTGGGCAGGTTTCTGAAGCACTGCGGAGGTCTGATCTGTAGACCAGTGGCACTAACTGGATGGCAGGGCATATTCCCAAGAAGACCTCTGCAGTCACACAGCCCAGGTGTTAGTCCCAGCTCTGCTACTGTTGTGTGACCTGAGGGAAGGTATTTAACCTTCCTGATCCTCAGCTTTCTCATCTGTAAAATCAGAAAAGTGGTACTGGTCATAAGATTGGTATGAGGATGAAGTGAGAAAAAACCATTCAAGACCCATAGCTCCTGACGGATTTCAGGCTTTCAGCAAACTTTGACTACTATTATTAACATGTGGATTTTTTTTGACACTGTCGTGTTTATTTGTACCTGAGCTAACGTTGTTTTTTAGGATCAGTTATCTTCTTTTAGTTAAGAGTCTCTGCTTTGTGTTTTGTGTGTGTGTGTGTGAACACTTGTATCACAATAGCTATCTCAGTGCACTTCAATTTTCTTTCTGCCTGCTTGTCCGCTTCACTAAATTATACATTGTTCCAGGACCAGAGCCCTGTCCCCAAAGTCCAGAACATACAGTAGGTCCACACCAAGTTCTTTGAAATAAACACAGATATGAATAGATATCTTTATTTTGATCAGAAAGGAGATAGAAGCTTCTGAAATTCTAACCCACCACATATCTCAGAAAATGAGTGGGACCTGTGGAATGAATCAAGCTCAAGACAACTGGTCCAGGTTTCCTGCCCCCAGCAGGAAGAGTTGAGCCCTAAGGTTATCTTTCCGGACCATGTGGCCATCAGGTGATCTGGGAGGTGCCCCTGGAGTTCAATTCCTCAGCACAGCCTGCAGGGAACATCCCTGCAGCCCCAGGGACTACCTCTTGGGAAGTGGAGCGTTGTGCTGAGCCAACCGGGGCTGCCTGAGGAATTGAACCAAGCTCCTCCCTGTGCTCTTAATGATCTCCCAGTCCATCTCCTGCTCTGTCCCAGTGACCCTGGCTTTAGTTCAATTTCTAATCACTTTTTACCTGAATTGCCAAAATGACCAGTTTCCTAGGCTCTTCCCAGCCCCCATTTGTCACAGTGTTTCTGGAGAGAGCATTCCACAAGACAGAGGTACCCCCTTTCCTGTCCAGCCCTGACCTGCCATTTTACTGGGTTCATCATCTGCCTCTGAGTAAAGGCAGACTTGCCACGTGAGGCTCACCAACCCTTCTGGTGTGGGTTCCCGCTGTCCCCCTATCCTTCCTCTTCTCCAGTGCTCCTCCTCCCCTCCTCACCTTTCATCTTTGAGCTATGCGGAGTTCCGGAACAGGCTCCTCTCTCCTGTCTTCTAGAAAGTCTTTCTTGTCCCTTCCTGGAATGGTTACTATCCTCTAATTATTAGAAACAACAAACAACGAAGTACCCGGAGCCATGCTACCCCATCTTTCCTCTGCCACAGTAGCAATCATAATGCCTGCGTTCATTCAATTAGCATTCATTCTTCCTCTTATTCCAAATTTTTTTGCCCGCATTTTTTATTGGTGCATTATAGTTGTACATATTGATGGGATTTGTTGTTACGTATTCATACATGCACACAATATAACAATATAATTTGGTCAATAGCCCTTCCCAGCATTTCCTCCCCTCCCTCCATTTCTTCTACCCCATGGTCCCTTTCCTTTACTGATCTCCCTTTGATTTTTAGGAAATTCACCCACCTTTGTTTTCCTTTACCTCTCTAGCTTCCACATATGAGAGAAAACATATGACCCTTAGCCTTCTGAATTTGACTTATTTCATTTAGCATGATGGTCTCTAGTTATATCCATTTTCCCGCAAACACCATAATTTCATTTTTCTTTATGGCTGAATAAAGCTTCATTGTGTATATATACCACATTTTCTTTATCCATTTATCTGTTGATGGACATGTAGGCTGATTCTGTAGTTTTTTTTTTTAAAGCAAGAGGGACAGTATGTGAGGGAGAGAGGAAAAGAGAGAGAGAATCAATTTTATTTAGTTTTTCGCGTAGCTTTCCTTGTTCTGACACTTGATTGTGTACGTGGTGCTGGGGTTTGAACCCAAGTCCTCACACATGCCAGGCTAGTGCCATAATTGCTGTGCACTGCTCTGCACTGCTCCAGCCCCTGATTCAGCACTGCTCCAGCCCCTGATAAGTGTCTTTAATTCTTCAGGGTTAATAGGGAGAAGTGGTGAAGCTGGGTCATATGGTAGTTATGTGGTGGTTCCATGCCTAGTCTTTTGAGGAGCCTCCATACTGATTTCCCTAGTGATTTTACTAATTTGTAGTCCCACCAGCAGTGTAAAAGTGTTCCTTTTTCTCTACATACTCTCCAGCATTTATTATTTGTATTCTTGATGACTGCCATTGTGGCTGGTGTGAGATGAAATCTATGTAGTTTTGATTTGCATTTCCCTAATTGCTAATGATGTTGAATATTTTTTTCATGTATTTGTTGGCCATTTGTATTTCTTTTTTTTTTTTTTTGAGAAGTGTCTGTTTAGTTCATTTGTCCATTTATTAATTGGTTTATTTGATTTTTTGGTATAAATATTTTTGAGCTCTTTATGTGTTCTAGATATTAATCATCTGTCAGAAAGGTAGCTAGCGAAGATTTTTCTCCCATTCTGTGGGTTCTCTTTTCACATTCTTGTTTTCTTTTTTGTGCAGAAGATTTTTAAGTTGATGCTGTTCCATTTATCAACTCTGGGCATTATTTCCTCAGCTTTAGGAGTCCTGTTGAGAAAATCCTTGCCGGTGCTTAAAAGCCAGAGTGTTGACCCTACATTTTCTTCTAGGAGTTGCCTATTTTCTGGTCTAATTACAAGATCTTTGATCCATTTTGAGTTGAATTTTGTACAGGGTGAGCGATAAAAATCTGATTTTATTCTTCTCCATGTGACTAACCCCTTGCTCCAGCACCATTTGTTACAAAGGCTGTCTGTTCTTCAAAGTCTGTTTTTGGAAACTTTGTCAAGGATTAGATGACTGTAGACGCGTGGGTTTGTCT
Organism: Aplodontia rufa; assembly: GCA_004027875.1. Classification (NCBI taxonomy): domain Eukaryota; kingdom Metazoa; phylum Chordata; class Mammalia; order Rodentia; family Aplodontiidae; genus Aplodontia; species Aplodontia rufa. The sequence goes on from PVKS010010287.1 coordinate 18,401, forward strand.
CTGTCTTCTATTCTGTTCCACTGGTCTATGTGTCTGTTATTATGCCAGTACCATGCAGTTTTTGTTACAATAACTCTGTAGTATAATTTCTTATTCAAAACTGTTATGGTGGGGTTGGAGCAGTGGCTTGGCGGTTATGGTGCATGCCTGGCATGTGCAAGCACAGAGGTTCAAACCCCAGCACCCACGTACACAACGAAGTGTTGGAGCAACGAAGGCCTTGTGAAAAAGGCCTCACTGTCCTCTCTCTTTAAAAAAAAAAAAAGGTGTTTTTTAAAAAAACAAACAAAACAAAAAGGCAACTGTTATGGTGTGCTTACCACGCTCTCTTCTTGACACATATGCCCGTAAAAAAAGCCAGGTAAAAGTCCTCGCCTGCATGGAGCTTATATTCTAGTGGATCAGCAGACAATAAATGCATGAATGATTTAGATTCTAATGAAAATGTGGTACAGGTTTTTGAAGGAAATAATCCAGTAAAATGTTACAGAGTGTAAGAATATAAGAGAGGGTGGGAAATCAGAGAAGAATCCTCTGAGGGAGCTGATATATGAGCAATGTCCAAAAACATGATGGAAGGAAAGCTCTACCCAGAGTGGGGGATGAAGTGTTCGGTAGAATCCCCCAAGAAGGACTAGGCTTGGCATGCTGGAGGAAAGAAAGAAGCTACCCTCACTGGAGCACATCACAAGCCCTGCTATGAGCTTTCTGAGACCATGTACAGTATTTTATACCTCTCCACATTTACAGTATTTTATACCTCTCCACATTCACAGGATCTAGCCTGGTGCCCAGAAAATAAAACAGATGTTAATAAGTATTTGAATGAATCAATATGATTTAAAAACTATATATTGCTTGGGCTGGGCACGGTGGTGCATGCTTATAATCCCAGCAACTTGGGAGGCTGAGGCAGGAGGATCTCAAGTTGAAAGTCAGCTTCAGCAACTTTGCAAGGCCCTAAGCAACTTAGCAAGACCCTGTCTCAAAATAAAGAATAAAATTGGATGAGTATGTGGCTCAGTGGTTAAATACCTATGGATCGGGGCTGGAGCTGTGGCTCAGCAGTTTTGGCGCTTGCTTGGCAAGCACAAGGACCAGGGTTCAAACCCCAGCACCACATACACAATTAAGCGTTGGAGCAACTAAAGCCATGTGAAAAACTAAATAAAGTTGTTTCTCTCTTTCTCTGTCTCTCTCACTGTCCCTCTCTCTTTAAAATAAAAAAGAACCTATGTATGGATCCAATCCCTGGTGCATCCCCCACCCCCCAAAAAATTATATTTTCTTTGATATTTAACTTTAAAAGCTAAAATAGATTGTATTCTTCAGGCTGCTTATAATCTAAGAATTCTAATAAAATATTCTTGTTACCTCCCTGAGGGAATTGGAGGTTTCTTTGGCATCTGCTCAACTTCCCTGGGGTGGCCATTTTGGAGCAGCTTGCTTCCTGTTTTCTTGTTTGTGTGTTTGTTTTACCACATGCCTAGCACAGTCAGTGATAAAGTTATGCTGGTATTCAAATGCGTTTCAGTAACTTGGTTAAGTAGATAGTTCTTATCAATATGAAAAATGCATTGCCAAAATAGGGATGCAATGACAAAATAATTCTTGGAAAGGGTAAGGGAAACCCTTGGACTCCAAACATCCTGAAGAAACAAAAAGTGCATTGTGAAATATGTTGTTTAAAAGAAAATTGGTTCTGGTCTGTCTTTACGTCATCCTCTTTCAGTTGTCTTGTAATGAGTAGGAGTCCTCATGATACTTCCACAGCAAGATGTTAGCGTCGCATCACCACCTGCTCCTGTGTAGAGTCAGGGATCCTCCAGTTTCACCAAGACTTCAGTATTTGTGTTTTGCTTATTCCTCAAGTTCCATAGCAGCCAATGTATTTTTTTTAACCTAAAGAAATTCTCCTTCTGAAGCAAAGATTTTTTAGAAGAAAACAACTTCTCCCTCAAGTTCAGCAATCTTAATTTTAAAAATTTCTCTCCTACTGAGCACCTTTTTTGGAACAGTTTTCAAACCTGTTTCTCAGTAATAGTTTTTCTTCTTGATTATCAGTGGGAACTTCTCCTGAATTACTTTAATATAAAAGAGACCCATGGTGCTATTAATCACCTTACCTGATTCTGCTTAATCTCTTGAGACTGATAATGGCTGGATGTGCTATTTTTAAAAAACCAGTTTTATCTTTACTCACAAGAAACACAATGAATAAACTTAATCCAACACTATCCTTATTAAACATCTTTTTATATGGAGAATTTAGTCTCTTGAATAAGAGTGTAACAAGGGGTCCCAGGTTGAGTCTTAGTAAACAGGCGTTCACATTTCTGGCCAAACTGTAAAAACAACCCAAGAAAACTGACTTGGAGATGGGCTGAAAAAATGTGCTGGGAGAGCCTTTGCCATAAAGGAAGAAGGAGCTAGACAATAAAAAACTAGACTTTGGGGGCTGGAGCGGTGGCTTGGCTGTTGCGGCGCTTCCCTGGCATGCGTGGGTATGAGAGTTCAAACCCCAGCACCACGTACACAACGAAGTGTCCGAGGAATGGAAGTCACATGAAAAACTAAATAAAAATTGCTTCTCTCTCTCTCTCACTGTCCCCTCTTAAAAAGCAAAAAAACAACAAAAAAAACTAGACTTTGGAGAGGAAAAACAAGGCAGAGCCCAGTATAGAACTGTCACTTAGATTTAACTCCAGCAAATACCCCACAGGAATTAATTCTGAGCCCACAGGCAGAGAACAGGGCTATCAGAAATAAAACACAAGAGCACCTTTATTGGAAAACATGGGCCAGGCACGGTGGTGCCTGCCTGTAATCCTGGCAGCTTGGGAGGCAGAGTCAGGAGGAATTGGAAATTCAAAGCCAGCCTCAGCAACTTAGGGAGGCCCTAAGCAACTTACTGAGACCCTATCCCAAAATAAAAAACCGGCTGGGGATGTGATTCAGTGGTTAAGTGCCCCTGGGTTCAATCCCTGGTATAAAAAGAAAGAGAAAGACAGACAGACAGACAGACATTCTTGCCCACTTCTCCAGGCAACATCCAGCAACTCAAGGCCTTTGAATAAAAGTCTTTGTTGCCTTCACTATGGTGGAAGGCAGTGGGATCCGTAGATATGGCAGCATGCAGTGGTGGCCATGGGTGATGGCACAACTGGAAGCCTGATGAGCAGGACACCGGGCCATCAGCATGTGCTTCAGACCTTGCCAGGGCAGCTGGGATGCCTGGAGGGCATAGGCCACAGAGGTCCTGCGAAAGCCAGCAGGGAAAGGCCCATGGAATTCGGGTTCAGATCATTCATGTGACTGCACCAGTACCCCAGGCTACTGCAGTTTAAAGAAACAGATGAAGCAAAATCCCAAATTCTGTGCTGGGCAGAAGTAAGGAACACCTCAAGTGGACTTCAAGAACAACCCGACTCTGTAGTTTTTTTTTTTTTTAATATCAAAATTGGATAGTAAGATGAAAATATATTTAGGCCACAATCCAGCTCTTTTATTTTTTCACTGAATAAAAAGTAAATCCAAAATGTCAACTAGTGACCTAGTATCTCCAAAATGCTTGTGAAGCAAACTCATTAATGTTCTGGTTCATATTTTTAAGAACTCTTATGTATAGTATTTGAAGAGGGACTATAATGGCACTATTAAGAAACCTTCATAAATTGCCTTGGAAAAAGACAATTAGTCGTGAGCTATCAGTTATATAAAGAATTCAAATCGCTGAAGGAACACTGTGGAGAAGGCATCTTTCAAGAATCGCATTCGGATTCTTGTTTTCAAGAGCTTTATGTACAGGGCCGCTGCAGGGTCTGTATGTGCGTAGTTAAGAATTTATATTTGCAAGCATATTTTCTTGAGTTCTTCTGGTTTCATATTTTTTTATTCCTAAATCTTATTAACTTCTAATATACTTATGTGGATTCCTTCTTAATGCAGAACACATTTTAATATTCTTGGTTTTGGCAAGTTTTTCTCATAAACATGTTACTTCCAGAAAGTGACTTTGTAAGAAATACTCATAGAAATACCTGTATAGTATTAATAGGTGTTTGGTCTTTAAAAAGTCATTGTCAGATCAGACTTTTTAAAAATTCTGTAATGAAGTCAGGTGTGGTGGCACATGCCTGTAATCCCAGTGACTTGGGAGGCTGAGACAGGAGGATCACAAGTTCAAAGCCAGCCTTAGCAACTTAGGGAGGCCCTGGGTAACTTAGATAGATCCTGACTCAAAATAAAAATAAAAGGGCTAAGGATGTGACTCAGTGGTTAAGCCACTGGGTTCAATTCCTGGTACCTCCCCCCCAAAAAAAGAAAGAAAAGTCTGTAATTACTAAAATTACCATAATAATAAACTTGACTTACCTTTTATAGTAAATGAGTGGCATGGAAATACATAGAAAATAAAGGAGATGAGCATTAATCTAAAATGTTAATATTTATTGATTTTTCCAATCATAAAAATAGCATTCCAATTACAGAATATTAAGGAGAGGTTAAAACATACTAATAAGAAGAAAACCACAAACTCCATAACCTGTTGGAGACAATTGCTATTATAATCTGGGGGTGTTCTCTCTATATAATGTGTTTTTCTATACATGCTATATATACATTTAATAAAACAGGATTCTACTGTATAATGGCTTTTATATTGTTATACTTTTGTTAACTGTATTTCCCTAGCCCTTATATCTCTAATAGTTTGGAAGTTATAATTACATATATATTTTTTTCCATCGGTGATTATCTGTTTGTTGTGAAAAACATTTGATATACTTTTATCTCCGCTTGTCAAAGTCAAGAATGTAGCTGTATCTATTAATTATCACCTATGTAAAATGAGAAATCTTGCAGTGTCTATTAATTATCCTCTGTGTAAAAAGGCAAGAGATCGCAGGCTTTTGTTACGCCTACTGCCTCTTCCTGCTTCACAGTTTTGATTGATTTAATCTGGGATTTAGATATAAATTATTATTGTTATTTTATAGAAATAACACTTCTCTCTCAGGACTTCCTTTTGGAATTTGTTTTGTTCTGTAACCGCATTAGTGACAGTTCTTAAGACTCTACCCAGAGCTTAGCCAGTTTCCGTTGCTTCCTACTATCTCTGCGTGCTCTGGCACCCCCATTCTGGAGCTTGTCTTGATCCATCCTGGGCAGGCTGGATTGTGTATTTGCACTGTGGGACACTGTGTCAATGTGTGTGAGCACTGACTTAGGAAGGAATGTAGGACTTTCCTGCGAACAGCCCACTGACTAAGGAGATGATTTTTTCTCCCCTCCACCCAGCTTAAAAGCTGCTCTCCACTCACTGCTGCTATTTAGTTTTCTGAAGTCTATGATTTTTATTCTCTTAGAGCAGTGGGCTTTTTATTGTTGTTGTTGTTTGTTTGTTTGTTTTGGTACTGCGGATTGAACCCAGGGGTGCTTTACCAGTGAGTTATATTCCCAGCCCTTTTTATTCTTTATTTTGAGACAGGATCTTGCTGAATTGCTTAAGCTTTGCTAAGCTGCTGAGGCTGGCCTTCAACTCGTGATCCTCCAGCCTCAGCCTCCCAAGTTGCTGTGATTACAGGTGTGCTACACCATGCCCAGAATGTGAAGTGGTCTTTAATGCCAACTGCACATTCAAATAAAAATCTAGACTTCATCCCATAATAATTAAATCAGAATCTCTGAGAATGGTATCCAGATGCTGCCATCTTTAAAGGATATTTGTCCAAAAGTTTCAATGGGCTGTCAGGACTGAGAACCACTGTTTAAGAAATAAACTTAAGGGGCTGGAGTGGTGGCTCGGCAGTTATGGCGCTTGCCTGGCATGCTCAAGTACATGGGTTCAAACCCCAGCACCATGTACACAACTAAGTGTTGGAGCAAGGAAAGCCATGTGAAAAACTCAATAAAAATTGATTCTCTCTGTCTCTCCTCTCTCTCACACTGTCTTTCTCTCTTTAAAAAATAAATAAATAAATAAATAAATAAATAAACTTACCTTGCCTGCCTGAATTTTTGCAGTTTTTGTTGTTGCTATCTTTCTCAGCAATGTCTAGGTGACTATGTCTCATCAGTAATTCTTCCTGATAATTTTTGATTCTATAAACTCAGCAATCTTCCTCTATTATTACCTTGACTGTTACTTCCACCATATCTTTTTCTATCTTGGATCCTTAGGTCATGTTGATTGGCTATCTTGGTCCACTTGGGCCACTATAGCAAAATGTCATCAACTGGGTGTCTTATAAGGAACAGAAATTTGTGAGTCTGGGGCTGGGGTGGTGGCTCAGCGGTTTCGGCGCTTGCCTGGCAAGCACGAGGACCCGGGTTCAAACCCCAGCACCACGTACACAACTGAGTGTTGGAGCAACTAAAGCCATGTGAAAAACTCAATAAAGTTGTTTCTCTCTTTCTCTGTCTCTCTCACTGTCCCTCTCTCTTAAAAAAAAAAAAAAAAAAGAAATTTGTGAGTCTGGAAAGTCTAAGATGCCCACAGATTTGGTGTCCGAAGGGCTGATTCCTTGTTCACATGTGGCTATCTCGTTGCATGCTCACGTGGCAGAAGGGCCAAGGGATCTCTGGATTCTCTTTGTAGGGACACTTTTCCCATGAAGCCTCTGCCCTCAGGATCTAGTCCCCTTCCAAAGTCTCCACCTCCTAATACCATCACCTTCGGGGCTAGGTTTTAATACACGAATCGATGGGAACACAAACTTTTGGTACATAGCATTGAATTTCTCCTTCAACTTTTCCTTGTTTTTTCCTCATAATTTTACCATTTTGCGCTCATGACATCAGCGCACGTTTCTTATTTATGTCCTTATTTTTGAATTTTGTTTTCTGTGATATTCAGTCTGCTGTCTGCTGCTTCTGGCATTGTTTGCAATTTTGCCATAGTGTTTTCCATATAATCTCTTTTTGACTTCCGGATGTTTCTCTTTTGTGACTGCTTGCTCTAATGTTATCTAATGTCATAAATCCAAACTTCCTTTGAATTTTGGTGAGAATATAAATGAGAAATTCCCTAAAATTTCTTTCTGTAATTCTCAGAATGCAGGCCCACTAATTCTTCAGGTGGTCTTCTGCATTTAACTGCAGGTTCACTGATGTTCAACCAAGAACTCCCATTGACCAAACTGTCAGACTCCTCCACCCTCTTGTCAACCAAGCCCTGACTTTTGAGCTTCCATGTTCATTTCTGCATTGTCCAGTTTTAGCAAGGATTCTGCTAAGGCAGTTCAGCAAGAATCCCCTACCCTCAATATCCGATCACTCTCAATATCTGATTGGGCTCCTCATCCTCTGTGATACCCCAGGTGATATCTGATCACCTGGTCTGACTTTAGCAAGAATCTTGTTAGGTCCGTTTACCAAGGATCCCCCTTTGCCCCTGATTTTTTCTTAGTAATTTCCTATTCCCCAACTCCACCTTTCTCCCTGGCTATAAATTCTCACTTTTCCTTATTATTTTTAGAGTTGAGCCTGATATCTCTTCCCTACTACAAAACTTCCTTATAGTAGCACCCCTTGAATAGAGTCTTCCTTATTAGTACTTTGTTTTTTCAGGGCTGAGGATCAAACTCGGGACCTTGTGCATGCTAGGCAAGTGCTCTGCCACTGAGCTAAATCCCCAACCCCCCTTATTAGTATTTAACAAGTGTCATAAATAATTTTTTCTTTAACGCATTCTCAGTTGGTGTGTTTATAAAGGAGATAGTGTTGGTCTGGGTCTTTTCTGGGTCATAAATCTTTTTTGAGAACTTGATTAAAAATAGATCTTATTCCCAGAAAAAAATGGCCAAATCTTAAATTTTGGATACAGTGTCATAGTCAAAACTCTCAAATTTCCATGATCTCTACCTGAGAACCCGTGGGCTCCATGATAGACTGGGTTTATGAACTTCTGTCCTTGCTCATTATTGACTTACACCCTAAAAGTAGGTGAAAAGTATTGGCTCGTAAATTGGGAATGTGTTCCTGCTCCTGCTCACATCTTTCAAGTCTCCATGAAGAGGTGGCTCAATTTGATGCAATTCCTTGAAGTAAGAGAGAATCTGTATTTTTTTTTTAAAAATTAAGAGCACAACATAGAAGCATCTTCATTTTTCTGTTCCTAGAGTATGTTTCCACAGTATGAGTTTCCGTTACTTTTTGCATGCTATATTTTCTTTTCTTTAAACTGCATGTTCTCCTGTGAGGATATATAGATAGGATCTACTAGCTACTAGTCCCTCGACACTCATCTTTCCATTACCTCTTCACTCTTTTGGGGGGGGGTTATTTTAACAATATTTTATTTTTCATTATAGTTTTACATATTGAAGGGGTGTGTTGTTACACTTCCATTCATGCACACATCATATATCCCCTTGGGAGGGATATTTTCATGTACCACTTAAATCTGAAAAGAAGAGAAGTGACTAGTTCCTTAATCTAACAACCTCTAGGAGTTAGGGCTGTGTGCACTCCCAGAAAGGCAAATCGCATCTTCATCCCACTCCCTCACCCCTATTTAGTGGAAACATAGCTTGCCAATGATAAATTGAAGAACTTTTAAGTGTGTAGCTTATTGAATATTTAAATATGTATGTACTTATGTAACCACCATCCAGTTCTAGAAATATTTCCTGAAACCCACCAAGCTCCCTTCTGGTCAAAGTCCCTTGCTCTTCTGACCTCTGTTGCTGTGGATTAGGTGTGATGACTTTGAATTCATATTAAGTGCAATTACATATATATATAAAATTATCTATCTATCTGTGACAGCCAGCAAGATGTATTGGTCATTTCCCTCTCCTTCAAGAGAGAACTTGTCCCAAGGAGAGCAGCTGGTCGACAGTCTCCCCTGCATGTGCTTCAGTATCTGCCTTGTCTTCTGAGCCAGGATCATGCACTTCCCGGGCAGTGCCAGTCAGGGACTGAGCGTAGGGGTGGTAGAAGAGCTTGCCATTTCTGGACAGTGAGAGACTTCTCCGTGGATAAACTTTATGTTAAATCTCCACTTTGAGCTGGCCAAGACTTTACCAGAGCTGCGCTGAAGACTGAAGCTCTTTCTACCCAATTTCCCATCCTTCTTGCTCAAAGTATCAGGCCTGAGGCTTTCTCTGCCCATTCTAATTCTCAGCAAATCCTTTGCTTTTAACTCAGTCTTGGCCTCTGCTTCTTTTTTCTTTTTCTAGGGACAGTGAGAGAGAGAGAAAGAGTGAAGCAATTTTATTTAGTTTTCCATGTGGCTTTCTTTGCTCCAACACTTCCTCGCGTACATGGTGCTGGGGTTCAAACCTGCATCCCCATGCATGCCAGGAAAGTGCCACAACCACTGAGCCATTGCTCCAGCCCCTCTACTATATATTTTTAACAATTTCTTTCTTTTTCTTTTTTCTTTTCTTTCTTTCTTTTTTTTTTTTTCTGAGAGAGAGAGAGGGACAGTGAGAGAAAATCAATTTTATTTAGTTTTTCATGTGGATTCCCTTGCTCCAACACTTAGTTGTGTATGTGGTGCTGGAGTTTGAACCTGGGTCCTCACACATGCCAGGAAAGTGCCATAACCACTGAGCTCCAGTCCTCTACTATACATCTTTAAATTCATAAATAAAGCTGCTGTGACCATACTCGCACATATATTTTGGTAGATTTAAACTCATTTCCATAGGGTTTGTACCTAAAAGTAGAATTTTGGGCCTTAGGGTATACATAGGTTTAATTTTAGCAGACACTCCCAAGCACTTTCCAAAGTTTCTCCTTTTTAACCAGTGTACTGCATTATACCAACAATTTTTGAGAGGTTCAGTTGCACTATATCTTGGTCAATGCTTGGTATTATCATCAATTTGTCTCTCCCTATGCCTGAAAATGTAGTTCCTATACTTACTGGTCATTCAGCTGTCCACTCTTGTAAAGTGTCTTTTAAAGTCTAGGGGCTTGGGGATTTAGCTCAGTGGCAGAGCGCTTGCCTAGCATGGGCAAGGCCCAGAGTTCGAGTTTGGTCCTCAGCCCTGAAAAAAATAAATAAATAAAGTCTCACCCATTTTGAATTGGTTTCCAGTTATATTCTTATTGATTTGTAGGAGGTCTTTATACACTCTGGATGTGAATCCTTTTGTAGTTACATCTATTGCAAGAATCTTTTCCCAGTTAAGGTTTGCCTGGTTTCTTTCTTAATATTGTTTTTTATTTTAATAAACATCGATTCTTCATTTTAATAAAGTTCAAGGTTTCTAACCTTTTATCTTCAGACTTTTGCCTTTGGTGTTCTACTCAAGACATTTCACCCAAAGACCATGAAAACATTATATTTTCCTTAAGAACCCCCTCCTTTTTTATTGTTGTTGTTGTTTTTCTTTCTGGTACTAGGGGTTGAAACCAGGGCTCTCTACACCTGAGCTCCAGGTGTCCCCCCCACCCCCGCACCCATCCTTTGTATTTTTATTTTTTTATTTTTTTTTAAACAACTTTATTTAGTTTTTCATTTGGCCTTATTTGCTCTAACACTTAGTTGTGTACGTGGTGCTGGGGTTTGAACCCGGGTCCTCGTGCTTGCCAGGCAAGCGCCGAAACCGCTGAGCCACCGCTCCAGCCCCATCCTTTGTATTTTTAAATTTTGAGACAAGGTCTCACTAAGTTTCCCAGGCTAGCCTCAACCTTCCAAACCTCCTGTCTCTGCCTCTGCCGCAGGGATTATAGGGAGTGCCACCATGCCCAGCTTCACAAGAGACCTTCTTGTTTTAATTTTCACCTTGACATCTGTGATCCATCTCAGATTAGTTTTTATGTATTATGTGAGAAGGGGGCAGTTTTTAAATCAATGTAGTTACCTAACATCATTTTGTACAGCAGCTTCGTTTTTGTTTATTGTTTGCTTCGCATTTGGTGGCAGGGCTGCGCTGTTGGGCGGGTGTCATGGGAGTCTTCCTAGTGAGGCCTCTGAGCTCCTTGCTGCTGTGCGATGTGGCTGCCTGACCAGAGCTCCCAGGCCCAGGCCTCCAGCAAATCTGCTGCTCCCTGGCAGCGGGCCGTGCTGCTATGCCCAGTTCCACAGACACTGTGAACATCTCCAAACCCTTGGGAAATTATCCAGTAAACACAATCATTGCTGCCATGCACCGTTTTCTGCTTGAACTGTTAGCCCTTCCGTGCCAGCCTTGCTTACCTCAAATGCTCGCCATTTTCAAGGGCCAAAAGAATGACGGATGGGGCCTGGCCCTGCCATCACCAGAACTGCCCTCCCCAGGTCAAGTAGCTCCTTTGGCAATGGGCCCTGAGGTCCTTCCTTAATCTGGTCCCAACTGCAAAGGATTTAAAAGAAATTCTTTGAAGTTCCTGGCATTTGTACCATTTCCTTCCCTAGCTTCCAGTACTGATTTAGGGTTTTACATATTTACGAATTTTCTAGGTCATTTTGGATGGAACTTGGAAACAGGTGGTTCAAATATGACTCCTCGGCTTCCAATATTTCCCCTGAAATGTAGTGAGATGGTTTTTACTTTCAGCCTTTTGAAGATCGTGGGGAAATATCTGTTAGTTCTAGGAGAAGAATATTACTTTTTATTTTATTTTTATTTTTTATTTATTTATTTTTTGAAGAAAGAGGGACAATATGAGAGAGAGAGAAGCTTTTTATTATATTTTTATTAGTGCATTATAGTTGTACACAATGATTGGATTTTTTGTCACATGTTCATAGATGCACACAATACACCAATGCAATTTGTCAATATCCCCCTCAGCACCCTTCTACCTCACTCCTCCCATCCTCAGATTCCTAGCCTTACTTCTAGATCCTATCAGTTTCCTAAAAAAATCCCAAGTAGAGTAACATAATTATTCTACCTATGAAGAACATTTTTATATGCATGACTATTCAATATACGGTGACATACTTATAAATGCTTGGACCACACCTTGCTTTACCTCAGTTGCAACATTTCCCCTTCTCCTCCCTTCCTATCATCCCTTGTCATTTTTTGGATATTTGACAGTAGGATTAAACATTTACCTTTTTATAATAAAGGCATGCAGTATAGCTCATTCAAATATCTTATGCAGTATCTTACAACTGCATCTCATAAATATTAACATTTTGCATTTTTGTTCTATGGTGAGAGAAGCTTTTTTTAAAAAAGAGAGAGAGAGAAGGACAGAGATAGAGACAGAGAGAATCAGGTTTTTTTTTTGAGTTTTTCACTTGGCTTTCGTTGCTCTAACTCTTAGTTGTGTACGTGGGTGCTGGGGTTTGAACCCATGTACTTGCGCATGCCGGGCAAGCACTGTAACCACCGAGCCACGGCTCCAGCCCCAAGAAGCAATTTTTATTTAGTTATTCATGTGGCTTTCGTTGCTCCAACACTTTGTTGTGTACGAAGTGCTGGTGCTTGAACTTTCATACTTGCCCATGATAGGCAAGCGCCTATCGTTGTAACCACAGAGCCACCGATCCAGCCCACTTTTTATTAATAGTAAACATTATTGTTAATATTGGCAATTAATGCTGAATATTAATTTAATTTATTTACATACTTATTATTTATTGTATTCAATTTTTTTTTTTTAAAGAGAGAGGGACAGTGAAAGAGAGAAAGAGAATGAGTTTTATTTAGTTTTTCATGTGGCTTTTGTTGCCCTGACACTTTGTTGTGTGGGTGGTGCTGGGGTTCAAACTCATATCCTCATGCATGCCTGGCAAGCCCCATAACCACTGACCCACTGCTCCAGTTCCATGTGTTTTTTGTTTTGTTTTAAAGAGAGAGAGGAAGAGAAAGAGAAAAAGAGAATTAATTTTATTTATTTTTTCATCTGGCCTTTGTTTCTCCAACACTTTGTTGTATATGTGGAGCTGGGGTTCAAACCTGGGTTCTCACACATGCCAGGCAAGCGTTGTAATCACAGAGCAACCGCTCCAGCCCCTATTTACAGTCTTTTAAAGAACTTTTTGAAACATAATTGAGATCTTGCTGTAAATCAAATTTTGTTATTTGTAAAAATTGTTATTGTGGGCTGGAGCGGTGGCCAGGCATGCACAGTGACCCAGGTTCAAATCCTGGCACCAGGGGGCTGGAGTGGTGGCTCAGCGGTTAAGCTGCCACATGCACAACGAAGTTTTGGAGCAATGAAAGCCACCTGAAAAACTAAATAAAAATGGATTCTCTCTCTCTCTCTCTCTCTCTCTCTCACTGTCCCTCTCTCTTTAAAAAAAAAAAACAAAAAAAAAAACCAAAAAACAAAAAACAAAAAAACAAACCCTGGCACCACATACACATCTAAGTGTTGGAAAAACAAAAACCAGATGAAAAAAATAAAAACCAAAATTGATTCTCTCTTTCTATCTCTGTATCACACCCTGTCTTTTAAAAAATTATTATAAAATGAACATTTCTCTTTTGAATATGTACTCTACCTCCATGCTTACAAATTCTATGTGTATTCTCATCTATGTGTGTTTGTGTAGGCAACAGGAAAATTATGTAAAGATACACACTGTACTGGAAGCAGGTAGGGATGTGGATTAGCACGGGAGAGGAGAGTGTTACTGTAACTCCATAAACTTTTATGTTGTAGCCTGGGATTGTAGCTCATTTGCCTGACATGTGTAGGCCCTGGGTTCAGTTCTCAGCACTGCCCCCTATAAGAAGCTGTTTAAAATGAAAGCATTCTTAGGTTTCTTTTAAATTAAATGGTTATATCATATTTTTTACCTCTTCTTTTACATTGCACATTGCAGTGATTTCTGTTTTCTTCATGACATTAATGTCTTTGCTCTTAAGGCTACACACACACACACACACACACACACACACATACACACACACATTTAGCATCCTTAGAATTTTCCTTGATGCATAATTACTCCATAAGAACATCACAAGTCAAATGTTTAATCATTCTTCAAAGTATTTTTCACTTTTTATTTATTTTACTAACAGAGCATAAAATTATATATCTGCTTAAATTAGAATTAGATTTGGCTGTTTATATTAAAGCATTAAAATGAACAGTGACTTAAATACCTAAGGTTGACAAAATTTCATAGACAGGATTCAGAAGCTCTCGTAATTTGTAAAGTAAGTCCAGAAGCAGCAATGTAGGATGGTTTGTGTCCCACGGGATGGTTAGATGGTATGTTCCACTGCAGCCTCCAAATTTCACAATATGACTGCTGGATCTCAAGCCATTGCATCTCCATCGCCAGCAGCCAGGAGGAGGAACGAGGCCACCAGAAGAGGTGTCCCTGTGTACTTTCTTATGTGATCCTCTTTGGAGGTCCAATGCACTTTGACATTTCGGTGACAGTATATTAGCCATGTGGCCATACCAGCTGTAAAGGAGTCTAGAAAATATAGCCTTCTGTAGAATAATTGTTGTGACAAATAAAATCAGAATTCTGTCAGTAAGTTACAAGGAGAGATAGACTTTATTTATTTTTTTAAAGAGAGAAGGATGGTGAGAGAGAGAGAGAGAGAGAGAGAGAGGATCAATTTTTATTGAGTTTTTCACATGGCTTTTGTTGCTCTGACACTTAGTTGTGTACATGGGTTGCTGGGTTTGAACCTGTGTACTTGCGCACCATGGGCAAGCGCTGTAATGGCCAAGCCACGGCTCGAGCCCGGAGAGATAGACCTTATACAGAAACTGGCACATTCAGCCACACCACAGTGTCCTCCATCCTACTCTCAACGTTATGTTTTCTGTTTTAATTTGAGCTGTTTTTGTTGTTAGTGAGACTTTGTCTCGTATATGTACCTAGAGAATGCACACAGCATTCTCTAGAAAGACCATCCTGAGATGGAGATATGTAAACAGGAAGGTGCTTGTGGTCAGGACCCTTGGTGAAAGAGAAAATACCAGAACTGGTGGAGAGAAAAGCTGGGCCAAGGGGCAGTTTGTTCAGATGTCCTAGCCTTACTAAATCAACTCTGGGGAAGGCACCTTTTTATAGTCAAAGCAGTTCCCAAGCTGAGGCAGCCACTCTAATCTAGGTGGGGCGATTTCATTTCCTCTTGAGATCTCTCCATTTCCTTTGCTCGTTATTACAACTTAGCATTGAATTTAAAAAGCACTTTCAGCATTTCTTTTCTTTAAATAATTCCTTGTTAAGATCAGCTTGTCGAAATTATGCACTTATCTTGATTTTACATGTTAACTAACATAAGTGGCACTTTTGATTCAAATTTCTGTTTATTTCATCTTAAAACAAAGAAAATCTTACCTATGCAATGGAAGTCTCTCTCCCAATGCCTTACTCTTATCTAGATAGAAATGACTTCTATCCTCTTCCTTCCTTCCTTCCATGCATGTTTTTATGCTATCAGCACAAATATGTGACCAGCGATTAATTTTAATGATTTAATAGATTATTAACATTTTAATAAATTGCTATTATATATTAATGTGGATTCAAAATAAATAAGATATTGAATTTGTACATACTATCCCTAAATTTTCTTGCAAATCATAATGAAAAAACATTTCTTTATGCTACTGGTTTTGTTGATTGCATTCTCAATGTTATCCTTGTCCTTTCTGATAGAAAAGATTGAAAAATCCTCACTTAGGAAAAGTACAGAAAGAAATGAATCACTTTAGAGGTGAATGAACAAGTCATGTGATTCCTCTTTCACTATCATTCCTGTCAATCAGACCAAGAGGGGTTGGAGTGAGACAAAGCTCTGGGTTGCACAAATCATTCTGTATTTGTTAAAAAGCTAGGATCTAGGAGCTGGAGTAGTGGCTCAGTGGTACAGCACTTGCCTGGCATGTGCAAGGATGTGGGTTCGAATCCCAGCACCATATACACAATGAAGTGTTGGAGCAATGAAGGCTACATTAAAAACTAAATAAAATTGATTCTTTCTTTCTCTCTCACTCACTGTCCCTCTCTCTTAAAAAAGAAAATCAAAGCAAAGTTAGGGTCTAGGCAGGAGTGGTGGTTCAGCGGTGAGAGTTCTTGCCTGGCATGCTTGAGGACCCAAGTTCAACCTCAGCACGACATACACAACTGGTGTCACAGAAACCAGAACCAGATGAAAAATAAAAATTGATTTTCTCTTTTTCTCTCTCTCTCTCCCTTTCTCTCTTAAAGAAAAAAAAAAGCTAGGGTCTATGTCCAATTAAAAAAGAGAGAGAAAAAAATAACCAATATACTAAAATAAAAAATGAAAGAGGGGACAACTAGCCTTACACACTGATCATAAAGGGATATGATGAGTCCTCGTATATCAATAACTTACAAATTCAAAGGAAAACACAACTACCAAAACTGACCCAAGAAGAAATAGAGAATCCAAATAGACTTATAAGAAGCAGAGATTGAATTGGTAATAAAATTTCCTACAGAGAAAGTCTCTGGTCCAGATGGAGAATTTTAGCAAATATTTAAAGGATAAGTAACACGAATCTTTCAAACAATAGAGGAGAATGGATATTTCCCAAGCTATTCTATAACGATGACATTACCCTTATACCAAAACTAGACAAAGTCCTTGCAAACTGAAGATCAACATCCTTTATGCATATAGATGCGAAAATCTTCAACACCAAGAAATCCGGCAATGCTTAAATGAATGATATACTGTGACCAAATAGGTTTTATCCCAAGAATAAAGTTTGGTTCAACATGTGAACATCAAATAATGTAGTGCACCATATTCATAGAAAAAAGACAAAAACCACACAGTCATCACAATAGGTTCACAAAAAGCGTTTGGCAGAAATCTATCATATTTTATGATAAAAACATGCAATAAACTAGAAATGGGTAGGAACACCCTCAAACTGATGGTAGATATCTACAAACTACCCACAGCTAACATTGTATTTTACAGTCAAAGATTGAAAATTTCTTCCTAAGATCAGAAACAAAATAAAGATTATGTGTCCTGGTTACTTCCTAGTCAACATTGTACAAAAGTGTCTATCCAGGACAATTAATCAAGAAAAAGAGACAGAAAGATGGGAGGGAAAATCTCCATTAGAAAGAAAGCAAGCTATCATTATTTGCAGATGATCTTACAAATTCCACAAAACAAAACACATATCAGTGCTAATAAACAGACCATAACTGTTTTAGGATATACTATCAATTTAAAAATCAATTATATTTTTGTACACTAACAATGAATAATCTGAAAATGACATTAAGAAAATAATTTCATTTATAATCACATCAAACATAATAAAATACTCAGGAATAAAGTTAAAAAGAAAAAACTGCAACGGTTACTTATTGTAAACTACAAACACTACTGAAAGAAATTAAAAGTGTAACTAAATGAAAAGGCATTTTGTGTTCCTGGATTGGAAAACCTAACTTTGTTATGACTGCAATTCCCAAATAATCTAGAGATTCAATGCAATTACTATCAAATGCCCCGCTCATCTTCCCCCACCACCAACCAGAAAAGGTATGGGTACTGACATAAAGGTAAAAGAAATAGAATAGAATGGAAGATGCAGAAACAGACACGTATGTTCATAGTCAATTAAGTATTGACTTGAGTGTCAAGAAAATTTAATAGAGAATGAAAAGACTTCAAAAAATAGTGCTGAGACAGGTAGAAATCTACACATGAAAGAATGAAGTTGGAGTCCTACTTCTCAACATATAGAAAAATTAACTGAAAGTGGATTAAAGACCTAAATATGAGTTAAATCTATAAAACTTATAGTAGAAAAACATAGGAATAAATCTTTGTGACCTCTGATTAGGCAATATTTTCTTAGATATGACATCAAAGTATAAAATCCCTCCAAAAAGTAGGCAAAATGAACTTTATTAAAATAAAGAACTTAGAGTTTCAAAGGATATTATGAAGAAAGGGGAAAGACAACATAGATAATCAGGGAAAATATTTGAAAAATCATGTGTCAGCTAAGAGTCTATCTAGTGTCCATAATATATAAAGAACTCCTACAATTTAATAATGGAAAGATAAATAGCTCAATTAAAAGCAAGCACAACATCTGCTTCTTCAAAGCAGAGATAGGAACGGCCAATAAGATGCGAAGGTGCTCATCATTAGCCTGTCAGGGAAATGCAAATCAAACCCACACAGGAAACTCTCACACCCACTGTTTGATGACTCTAGTAAAAAGAAAGATGATGTTATGCATTGGCAAGGATGTTGGAGAAATGAATCCCTCACACTCTGCTGGCAAAGCTTTAAAATGGTGCAGCTGCTTTGGAAAAATTTTCTTACATGGTTAAACATAGAGTTAGAATATGATCAGCAGTTCTATTTCTAGGTAAATACTTAAGAGAGAAGAAGCCTGTGTTACACAGAAACTTATACACAAATGTTCAGAGCAGCATAGCCCAAAGTTGGGAGCAACACAAGCGTTTATTAACTGATGCAGAAGCAAAAGTCTTTTATCTATACACTGGAATATTACTCAGTCATAAAAAGGAAAGAAGTGGTGACGAATGATATGATCAAGGCTTGAAAAAAAAATAGGCAAAAAATGCCAGTTATAAAAGCTCATGTATTAGGAGGAGGAGAGGGGAGAGGGATAAGGGTGGGAAATTAGGGGGAGCTCTAGAGGGTAAACCTAATTTTCAGAATATATATATATATTTTTATATATTGTTTTGTTGGAAGCATTTGTGATTGTTCAACAACTAAATTTCTTAATAAAAAAAGCCCATATATTGTATGATTTGATTTGTATAATGTGTTCAAAATAGGCAAGACCACAGAGACAAAGTGGCTGAGGTGCTTGCCAGCAGGTGGGTGTGGGAGAAGATAAGGCACGAATACTAAGGAATATGAAGTTTCATTTTGGATAACCAAAGTGCTCTGGAACTAGAGGGTAGGGACGGCTGCACAACTTTGTGAACACAGTAGAAACTACTGGATTTTATACTTTGAAAGGGTAAATTTCATGGAGTGTATATTTTGTTGGAGTCAAAAGAAAAACGAAGTATCTAGGCATTGTGAAAGGCATGCAGGAAAATTCTCTCTAGAAGGAGCATTCTTGTAATCAACTGTTCAATAGAATCCCAATTTTATCTAAAAATGGCATGAAAGGAAAAAGAGCTAGAAGGATTATATTAAGCGGTGCTAATCCCCAGACCTTGTGTCATGTCAAATATCTTTTTCATATTTATTTTCTATATTAGGCCAAGCTTACACTCCATATCATGTAAAGAAACGGGAAAATAAAAATAACAGCAAATAGGGTATGGAGTGGTGGCTCAGTGGTTGCAGCACTTGCTGGCATGGGTGAGGACCCAGGTTTGGAGAAACGAAGGCCAGATGAAAAAATACATAAAATTGACTTCTCTCTCTCTCTCTTTAAAAAAGAAAGAATAAATAAACAGTCCAAAAACGTCATTGCCAGGAGTTACCACTGGGCGATGGGATGGGCTGTGGTGAGCATGTGTTCTATGGACCCATTCCACATAGAGATACTTGCACACCAAATCCCTGCCTAAAAACTGAAAAAAATCAAGTGAAGTATAAACGTGAATTCTAAGTGGTTTTGGTGCAGTTAAAGGTGAAGGTCAGAACTAAGAGTGTTTGAGCAAATTTGTGATGGGCAGTGTCTTTGCCTCCAGTAAGCCTTGGGCCACAGTCAGGAGGCTGGAGACCGAAGGCATGGAGGGAAGGAGGAAATCAGCAATCATAATCATAATCATAAGAAGTGGTAATCACATTAGGGTCTGCTTTCAGGCTTTATTTCAGAATAAGGGCTGTTGAGAAGATTCTTCCATTTAATCTGATTTCAATCAGTGTGATCTTTCAGAATTCTTGGTCTTTCAGCAGTGCCTGAGTGTGTTTCACCCACAGGACACCAATAGCGTATTCACAGAAAGAATGAGGAGTCATGACTCTACCTGACACTGATGGAGGGACCTTGCAAATATTGGGAAGGGAATCCTCCAAACCCACACTGGATATCTGTTGTTCTGGATAACACTCTAATTGATGTACTAGGTGACATTGTTCAGATTCTGAGAGCCAGACTCTTGTCAGTTACTGTGTCCAGTGAACTCTGATGGTTGTTTAGATGGATTCCAGGGCTGGGGTTCCTCTACATGAATGGTGAGTCTTATTGTGAAGAATTAAAATGTGGGACTGGAGCGGTGGCTTAGCAGTTAAGGTGCTTGCCTGGCATACGCGAGGACCTGGGTTTGAACCCCAGCACCACATATACAACTGAGTGTCGGAGCAACAAAAACCAGATGAAAAACTAAATAAAATTGATTCATTCTCTCTCACGCTGTTCCTCTCTTTCTTGAAAGAAAGAAAGACATGAAATGTGAATGTAACAAGGGTTGTGGGAGAGTAGAAAGGAGGTCTCAAGATTTCAAAAGCCAGACCTGGATCCGAGGTGTGTTCATGAGGGCAACTCTGCAAGAGATTTCCTTCATTTGGACTCTGGAAACAATTATGTAGAGAATTCACTTTTCTCTTAACTTTTATTTTTGAGTAGCCAATAAACATGTTGCACTCCAACTTTATTTTTTTTTTTTGGATTTGATTTGATTTTTTATTTTTATCTTTTTTTTAAAGAGACAGAAGGGGGTTGGGGATTTAGCTCAGTGGCACAGCGCTTGCCTAGCAGGCGCAAGGCCCTGAGTTCAGTCTTCAGCCCTGGAAAAATAAAAAAAATAAAAAAATATAGAGACAGAGGGACAGTGAGAAAGAGAGAAGGAGACAATCAATTTTATTTAGTTTTCATGTGGCTTTCATTGCTTCAACACTTCATAGTGTACATGTTGCTGGGGTTCGAACCCACATCCTCGTGTATGCCAGGTTAGCACCATAACCACTGAGCAACTGCTCCTGCCCACTATCTTGGATTTTTTTTTTTATTAGATGAATATGGAGTTACCATTGAGGGGGAAACATTATCAAACATTCCAGAACAAATGCATATATACTTAGTTATCCAGGGCTAATGCCATGTCATGGATGCCCAGCTTGGGTTCCCCATGTTGCTGTTTCCCCCAGAAGAACCCCTGAGTTAAATGGATATCTCATGGAGGTCAGAGATCTCCTTCTGAGATGATTCCCCCATATTCCCACCCTCCGTCTCCTAGGTGGTCTTCCTAAGCCCTCCCCCAACCCTGTCCCCCAGCCTACGCCTCCAAGTATCCTAGGGCACGCCAACTTTAAAAGCTGCACAGAGGGTATCTGTGAAAGGAAAGCTCCCTTCTCCCTGCCTCCTTCAGCCCAGGTTTCCCCAGGAGCAGCGCAGATGCCCGATCCATGAGCGTCTTTCCAAAGGTTGTTCTTCTAGCGAGGCTCAGATGGGAATAGAGAATGGTACTCAGCCAGCCATCCTTGGGTGGATGGTGCTACAGGGGAACTGAGGGCTGTGGCCTACTCCTGCTCTGAGGCCGGTGTGGCACTAGCTGTATGATTAGAGAGGAAGGCAGGGAATCGTCCAGCAGTTTGAGGTAGTACCAAGCACTAGGGCAAGCAGAAGACCAGGGCATGGTCGCCGGGGCCACTAAGAGTTATAATAAAGAGGCAGGTTGCAAAGTGCATTGGAGCCAATCTGATGTGAGACTCAAATTCTGTGTCTCCAATTGTGCTGCTTAAAGGTGACCCCGAAAGTGTTGGGGTAGGTGGAAAATTTCCATCTTGCTCTTTGCGTGCGCCCACATGTGTGTGTGCGTGCGTGCATGTGTGTGTGTGTGTGTGGTGTGTATTACTGGGGATTAAACCTGGGGATGCTCTACCATTGGGATACATCCCCTGCCCTATATTTTATTTTAATTTTGAGACAAGGTCTCACTGATCTGCTGGGGCTGGCCTTGAACTTGTGATCCTCCTACTTCAGCCTCCCAAGTTGCTGGGATTACAGGTGGGTGCCGCCATGCCCAATCCATCCTGCTCTTACAAAAATGGAGATGAGCCCCTTGGCAAACGCAGATCCGATGAGCAAACCACTACATCCTCCACACATGTGCACACACACTCAAGAAGCGTTTCTCAGCTGTTAGAACTGCAAAATTATTTTTTCTACATCCTTTGCTCTCTACATCCTACATCCTTGGCTCTCTGTCCTTCTATTTTCCTTTCACTTCCTTCTATCTGCTATTCTGCCCCCAGTCTTTTATTAGGTCAACACTTGTACTTCCTTCATGACTGCATCATGTATCTTTACCTCGGGAAGAGGTAATTTTAATAGAAAAAGAGACTTCTCTTTGGACTCTGTATTGGTACAATTTTGTGACTATTTAAGGCAAGTCATTTAACCTTCCTGAACCTTAATTCCTACATCTGAAAAACTGATGACTATGTACATATTCCCCAGAATTGCAGAGGCAAGCAATTATAAAACACTGAGCAATGTAAAAAATAACATAAAAAAGTTTGCTCTTCAATCTGTTCTCCTCACTTCAGAAACTTTCGCTACAAAGAAAGCTGTCACTTCCTGCTTTGGGATTATGGGTGCTGCAGTCTGAGAGCTACAGGGCCTATCATTGATGCAGAACAACTAGTGCTGGAGAAACACTACTGGAGAGGTTCTGACAGTCTCACAAGAGGGTCACAGGTCTACAAGGACTTCTTTCTTCCAAAGAAAGAGAAGGGGAGGGGAACCATCTGGGTATTGGGGAAGCAGGGCTACCTTGGTGTGGCTGCTGGTGGAAGCACCACTGTCAACTGAGTCTCAGATCCACTTGAAGGTGGGGATGAGAGGCCTGGGATTCTGTGCTTAGCCATTAGCCCTGTGGGGGTCAAATGGCCTACAATAATCTTGGGACACCTGTCCTGTAGTAACTGTATTAGTTCATTTTCTGTTGCTATAACAAAAAACCCTAAGGTAGATATTTTATCAAGAGGAGAGGTTTATGTAGTTCACACTTTCAGACACTGAAAGTCCAAGATTGGGTCGGCCAACTCATCTTTTGTTCCTCTAGTAAGAGTCAGCTGTGTCACAATATGGCACAGAAGCAGCAAGGGACATGGATGCTTGAAGAAGAGGCCAAGTGTGTGGGGTTACCTCCCTTTGTAACAAACTGGCTTTAGCAAAAACTAACTCATTCTGTGAGACCAGCATTAATTCCTCAGTGACCTAACCACCTTCCACTAGGCCCTCCTCTGGAAAGCTCTATCATCTCTTTTTTTTAAAAAAAGAAGTAGGATCGATATTACATGACATAGGGGTCGGCACAGCCTTCCTTAACAAGACTCCCATGGCCCAAGCAGTAAAGTCAAGAATAAATGAATGGGATGCAATTAAACTAAAAAGCTTTTGCACAGCTAAAGATTTAGTCAAGAGTCTCAAGAGAGATCCTACAGAATGGGAGAAAATTTTTGCCTGTTACACCTCGGACAGAAGGCTAATATCCAGAATATACAAAGAACTCAAAAAACTAAACACCAAAATCACAAATAATCCAATTAATAAATGGGCTATGGAACTGAAAAGAAACTTCTCAGTGGAGGAAATCCAAAAAGCCCATTAACATATGAGAAAATGCTCTACGTCACTAGCAATAAGAGAAATGCAAATCAAAACTTCATTGAGAATCCACCTCACTCCGGTCAGAGTGGCAAAAATGAAGAATACAAACAATGACAAGTGCTGGAGGGGCTGTGGAAAAAGAGGAACACTGTTACACTGCTGGTGGGACTGCAAACTGGAACAGCCACTTTGGAAAGCAGTGTGGAGAATCCTCAAAAAATTAGGGTTGGAACCACCTTTTGACCCAGCTATCCCACTCCTGGATATCTTCCCAAAAGAGTTAGAATCGGCTTATTATAGAGATACGACTTCATCAATTTTTATAGCAGCTCAATTTACTGTAGCTAAATTATGGAACCAACCCAGATGCCCCTCATTTGATGAATGGATCCAAAAACTTTGGTACATATATACAATGGAATACTCCTCGGCTATTAGAGAAAATGATATTATGGCATTTGCAGCCAAATGGATGGAGATGGAAAAAATTTTGCTAAGTGAAATATCCCAAACTCAGAAACTCAAGGGCCGAATGTTTTCTCTCATTTATGGAAGCTAGAATACAAGCTGAAACAGTATGATAGAGGGCTAAGCTAACAATTATCTCAACATGTATGAATTCTTACATGATCATGGGGAACCTTGCCTAGGTTCCTGGGGACATAGGTAGGGAGGGCAGGGAGAGGGGAAGGGAAAAGGAAGGACATCAAGGAGACCAGAGGGAGGTAGTACGGGGGAATCTAATCAGAGAGGAGCCTCTAACTTCCACGAGAAGTCCAATTAAATTGGACTTAAGTAAAGTGAAACATGGAACCATGGGGAACCCAAAGGGGGGAAACTATGGTCTGGCAGCAGTCTTGGCTTGTTCTGTCATTACACTTTTGTTCTTCATTGTTTGACGATGAACCCCTCCTAATTGTAAGACCATGTTTATCGAATAAAAATTTAAAAAAAAAAGAAATTGCAAAAAAAGAGAGAAAGAGAAAAAATAAATGTTTTTTCATCAGAACTTTGTTTCTCTGACACTTCGTTATATATGTGGTGCTGGGGTTTGAACCTGGGTCGTCGCACGGGCCAGGCAAGCGCTTGAACTGCTGAGCCACAGCTCCAGCCCTCGATCATCTCTTTATATCTATACACTGGGGACCAAGTCTGCAACACATGAACCCTTGGAGAACAGACATATTCAAACCACAGTACTGGGAGAAGCTAAAGTAAATGGTAAAAGAAACCAAAGAAATTAAATTTTCACATTTGCATATCACAATTTCATGTATGTACAACTTTTATTTTCTTTTATTTCCAAATGCCTGCTATTAGTATGCTTATATAATCAGAAAATATGAGTTTAAAAGATAGTCTTAAAATGGAAGCAAACTAATAGCACCAAACAGAAGTGGTGACATAATTATGGTACTTTAGGAATCATCCAGGAAAGATCAGATGGAGACTATGAAAGTCAACGGGGAAAATGTGGCGGGATTAACGCTCGCAGCACCATGCCAGGACTGGGGAACCTTGTGGGGCTCCTGTTCAATCGCCATTCTATACTTCTCAGAGATCTCGCCTGCTCCCAGAGCTGAGCCGGTGGATGTAAGCACTGTCCCCTGCTTCTGCTCCTACCATGTCATTGCCCGCTGCACTGCTCCAACTCTTCTTGCCAGATCTTGCCCTTGTTGGGTCCTTTCTGTTTTGTTAAAAAAACAAAACAAAACAAAACAGCAGCAGCAGCAACTCAGAAATATGAAAAGATTCTTTTTCTCTGCTTGATGCTATCCCGACTTCTTCCTGAAATGAAGAAAATCTAGTCTGGTGTTTGCATGGAGGGTAGCATTAGGGCAGAAAAGGAAATATTAGGGAAATTGTTAATGGTTCAAAAACACTCTTCTGACATAAGAGTATAGATAAGATTTTGCTTTCTGATTTTTTAAATTGACCATAAGCATTACCAAATGTTATGACTTAGTCTTTAACATTCTAACTTTAAACTCTTCTTTAATAATATATTACTTTAATTCCGTGAGGACATGGACTATGTGTTCTCTGGGTTGTGAGGAACTGTTGCAGCCAGCAGTGATGGGGCTGGTCTCTTGGAGAGGGCAATGGGAGATGAGTTCTGGATCAGAGGTGACTTTTGGATCCTCAGAAGCTTCTTTTTATTGTTGCAAGCCATAAGACTTTAAAGACATCAACATAAATTAGACACGTTTATTGGAATTTCTGTCCCTACTTCTGTTGAACAAAGAAATTCTCTAGTTATGTGCTTCCAACCGTCTGATACTTTCTGGAAGATAAAATATGCAACCCATGTTTTCATGCAGTTCACAACTGGGTAGATGCTACCAAAGAAAGGCATCTAGATATAGAGAGAACTAGGTGAAAGTAAGTAAAAAGACTCAATTTACTCTTAAAAATTCTAGTTTGCTGGCCCTGATGTAAAACCCAGTACGCTGGACTCTGAATTCAATGTCTCAAGTTCAAATTTACATGGCACTTTATATTGTTTATATGAAACTTGATATAATGCAAAGCACTGTCATTTCTAGGATTTCTACATAGCATGAACTCTGAGGCTGCAAACTTGTTGGAAGAATAGCAGATAAATCGAGCTAATGATTTTGAAACAGGGTTTGCATAGCAAACACATTTTTCCTTAGACAGTGTATTTGGGCCAATGGTTATGGGGTGTGTGAGCAAGGACTGATGATTCAACCTTGGGTGTCCCATAGCACAACAGTGAGACACAGGTGTGGAGGGTTTGGCAGACTTTACATGCTATGTGAATTTTGAGCGATTTACTTAGCTCCTCTAAATGTTAAATTTCCCATTTGAAATGCTGATAACCACATCTGTAATCTCAGCAACTTGGGAGACTAAGGCATGAGGTTCATTGGTTTGAGGCCAATCTGGGCAATTTAGCAAGACCTTGTTTCAACATTAAAAAAGTTTTAAGGAAGGGGTTGGAGCGGTGGCTTGGCGGTTGTTACAGTGCTTGCCTAGCATGCGCAAGTACACAAGTTCAAACCCCAGCACCATGTGCACAATGAAGTCTCGGAGCAACAAAGGCCACATGAAAAACTATAATAATATTGATTCTCTCTCTCTCTCTCTCTCTCTATCTCTATCTCTCGCTGTCCCTCTCTCTTAAAAAACAACAACAAAAAAAAGTTTTAATGGGCTGGAGCCATGGCTTGGCAGTTGTGGCACTTGCCTGGCGTTGTGCAAAGACACGAGTTTGAACACCAGCACCACATACACAACAAAGTGTCACAGCAATGAAAGCCACATGAAAATCTAAATGAAATTGATTCTTCCTCTGGCACTGTCCCTCTCTCTCTTTAAAAAAAATTTTTTTAAAAATGGACTGAGAAGTAGTTCAGTGATAAAGCAACCCTGGGTTCAATCCTCAGCACAAAAAGGAAAAATAAACATTATTAATCACGTCTACCTTTTTTATTGTACCAGGGATTAAGCCCAGGGGCGATTAACCACTGAGCCATGTCCCCAGCCTCTTTTTATTTTATTTTGTTTTGTTTTTTTGAGAGAGGGTCTTGCTAAGTTGCTTAGGACCTCACTAAGTTGCTGAGGCTGGCTTTGAACCTCCGGCCTCAGCCTCCTGAGCTGCTGGGATTACAGGTGTGAGCCACCACACCCAGCCAAGTCTACATATTAAGGTTGTTGTAAGGATCGGAGATAATGTAAAAAGCCTGGCGCATAGTAGATATTCAGTAAAGGGCAGCTCTTACTGGTGTTCCTATTGCCTGCTAAAGAGGCTATGAGCACAAACAGGATGTCTATGGAGGAAAGACGAGGTTACAAAAACAATATTAAACTAAACACCATCAACAAATCACTTAGCCTGTGATGACCTTCCTTTGGGGAGTTTTGAAAGCTGATCATTGCTTGATTTCATGATGTTACCCTTCCTCAGGCCCCACGGAGTATTGTGTGACATGTTTATTATTTTGAGTGATTTTGCTTTTTGAGACTTTAGAATTTTGTAACACCCTTTGTGGTACTGAACATTCTCTGGGGAGTTACAAAACTAGGCTTAAGATTTCCTTTAAGATATTAACAAAGAAGAAAAGCCCGGGACTTGATGGTTTCCCCAAGGAGTTTTCCCACACTTTTGAGGAGAAGCTAACACCTCTCCTTATTAAGCTATTACAAGAAATTAAACGGGAGGGAACTCTCCAAAACACTTTTTATGAAGCAACCATAACTCTGATACCAAAACCCAACAAAGACACACACACACGCAAAAAACTACAGACCAATATCCCTGATGAACATTGACACAAAACTCTTTGATTTAAAGTTCTCGAAAACCATATTCAAAAACATATCAAGAAGATAATTCATCATGATCAAGTGGGTTTAATTCCAGGTATGCAGGTCTCGTTCAACATATGCAAATCAATTAATGTAATCCATCACTTAAACAGAATTAAGGACAAAAACCATATGATCATCTCAGTTGATGCAGAATAGGCCTTTGATAAAATTCAGCACCCATTTATGCTCAAAACTCTAAAAAAGATAGGGATCAAAGGAATTTATCTCAACCATGTAAAGCTATCTACGTCAAACCCTCAGCTAGTATAATACTAAATGGAGAAAAGCTGAAAGCATTTCACCTGAACTCGGGAACAAGACAAGGCTGTCCGCTCTTACCACTTTTATTTAATCTAGTTCTTGAGACCCTAGCTGGAGCAATCAGGCAAGGGAAGGAAATCAAACAGATAATATTAGGAAAAGAGGAAGTCAAACTCTCCCTTTTTGCTGATGATATGAGCCTGTATCTGGAAGATCCAAAAAACTCCACCAGAAAACTGCTTGAACTCATAAACAGAGTGAGTGGCAGGCTACAAGTTCAATACCCATAAATCAATAGCTTTCCTATGCACTAACAATAATAGGGCAGAAGAAGAAATCAGGAAATTGGTCCCATTCACAATATCCTCTAAAAGAATAAAATACTTGGGAATTAATCTAACAAGGGAAGTCAAAGACCTCTACAATGAAAATTATCGGACACTAAAGAATGAAATCCAAGATGACCTGAGAGGATAGAAAGACATTCCATGCTCTTGGTTAGGCAGAATTAATATGATAAAAACAGCCATTCTGCCAAAAGCTCTGTATAGATTCAATGCAATCTGTATCAAGATACCAATGTCATTCTTTGCAGATATAGAAAAAGCAGAAGCCAGTCCTGAAGTGGTTTGTGGAGATGGTGAGACACCCTCAAGGACACAGGACAACTGAGTGTATCTGACCCAATTCACCCTCCTGACCCCTAGGAGGAAGTTGTCTTCCCTAGTCTCATTCTCAAAGATGCTTCTCTCGAAAGATCTTTCCACAAGCCCAAATGTCAACTGAAAACCCAACTCCTGCGTGGATATCTGTCAGTGCCTCTCATCTGGGAAATGACCTTTACAAATCAGGATTTCTCAGGAAGCTAGAGAGCTTGGCTCGGTTCTGCTACCAGTGATTTGGGAGAGTTCGAGGAAATTATTTTAACCGTTTTGACCTCAGCACTTTCATTTGTATGTCTTTGTGTAGCACCTACCAGAGGCCAGAGGTTGTAATAAATCCTGATGGTAAAACGGAGGACAGGACAGACAGGGTCTTTGACTTCAGGATAGTTACACTTTGCAGGGGAAGAAGACCAAGAACAAACAACTAAATTAAATCATTATAAATGAGAGGTGAAGAAGGGCCTTTGAGGCAGAAGCAGTATGATGGACAAGGCTGGCGAGAGAGGTGGTCCTGAGGAGCAACAGGGGACAACTAGGTGAGAGTGGGAGGGGAGGTTGGGGAGACCCCCAGTGTAGCCACAATGCAGGGCTCCTAGGCAGGGGAAGCACAGGCCGGGGGTTACTTGAAGAAAATGGGAGATCCCTGGAGAAATTCAAGTGGAGGTGAGATGAACGCTGAGCATCTCCACATTCCTATCAGTTTGAAAATATTACTATCTTTTTTTTTTTATTGGAAAGTTTTTTTTTTAATTTTTTATTTTGAACAACCTTACAAGATTTTAACAAAATAATATAAAATGTGTATAAAATGTGTATATATTCTGGATATTGCAATTATCCCCAGGAGTGCCCCCCCATTACCCTCCCTTATCCCTCCCTTCCCCTTCCCATTATAACTCTAAA
>PVKS010010287.1:48085-60825 GCA_004027875.1 Aplodontia rufa
TTGTTTCTAATTGCTGTGTAATATTCCATGGTATAAATGTACCACAGTTTTTGGATCCATTCTTCCAGTAAGGGGCATCGGGGTTGTTTCCATAGCCTAGCAATAGTAAATTGTGCTGCTATGAACATCGATATTGCTGTGTCACTGTAATGTGCTGATTCTAAGTCCAAAATATTACTATTTTGACTATTCTAAGTACTTTCTGGCATAAACACTGTTATGCCAATAAATTTGATAATTTAGGAGAAATTAATAAATTCCTATAAAATATGACATATCAAAAGTGACATGAGTCAGAGTCACATGTGTTACACAGAGTGAAAAATCTCCACCAAGGTATTTTTGAATCAAACCCAACAAAATATAAAAAGAAAAATAAAGAACAGTAGAATTGTGATTAGGTAAAAAATATGGGGTCGGGGCTGGAGCAGTGGCATGGCGATTGCGGGGCTTGCCTGGCATGTGTGAGTACGCGGGTTCGAACCCCAGCACCACATACACAAAGAAATGTCCAAGCAATGAAATCAACATGAAAAACTAGGTAAAATTGATTCCCCTGCCCTCTCTCTCTCACTGTCCTTCTCTCTTTAAATTAAAAAAAAAATAAAAATAAAAAAGTGGGGGGGCTGGAGCAGTGGCTCAGCAGTTACAGCACTTGCCCAGCATGCGTGAGTTCAAACCCCAACTCCACGTACACAAGTCTCAGAGCAATGAAAGCTGCATGAAAAACTAAATAAAACTTGTTTCTCCCTTTCTCTCTCACTGTCCCTCTCTCTCTCTTTAAAAAAATAAAAATAAAAATAAATAAAAAAAATAAAAAGTGGGGTCACTATACACGTTTTTTAAAATGCAGACCATCCCATTAGCTGAAGTATCAAGAAAAAATGCAGCAAACGAAGAAAATTATTGATTGTATTTAATTTTTATTGATGATAAGTGCTGCTATCAAACTGGAAATAGAAGAATTTTCTGTAGACTAATAAATTATACCTTCAGTTTAATATAGAGAAACTTCATCAACCTGAAAAACAGTCATAGCAAAACCCCTTCTAAGACCTCTCCTCCCACCATGCCCATTCACCGGGACCATTTGCCTCTCTACCATTGCTACAAATCCCCATGGCTGACGTTTCCTGAGATCTCCTTCAAGTGCCACACCAAGGTGTGTCTTTATACCTCTCTGACATTCTTTGCAGATAACTGAGTTCCAGCTTGCCTCCAAATTCCCTGCGAACCTGGTGTGTCACCTCCTGAATCTGGAGCCTTACCATGCTAAACCACAATAATTCTTCTCCATGAAGTAATTTACCTTCCCACAAAATCTGCTAAGCTCATCGAGGAAGAAAGAAGGAACCCAGCAAACATATGCCTGGTGTCCTCTGTTTCCCACAAGGATGAAGTTGTTTTCTTCAAATTACAGCCTCCGTAGGCATCCTAATGCTTTGGGATTAAGTGTTTTAGGACATCCAGTGAGAACCCTGCAAACACCACCCGGTGGGGAAACCAGAACCGCAGCATGGGCTTTGAAGCAACTGAACTCCTGGGATCTGGAGCAATGAACTGGTCTTTCCGGACTCAATTTCTCACAGAAGTTTATGTAATTTCTTCCTCGTAGCTTCATTTAATTTGGCAATCTATTCCAGCTGTTCTGCAGCTTTTGTGTTTGACAGTCTGATATGGAAGAAAGGAGAAGGGGTGCCTCCGATGCCTTTGGATGTCATATGGATCGTGGGTGCCCGCAGCCAACCAGTCCCCGCAGCTGGTAAACAGCTTGAAGATTCGGGATCGCTTCTTTTTTTGGTCTCGTTGGCTGGAGTCTTGTAAAGTCCTCACAAACACAGTCCATTGGCAAGCCAGGAAAAGCAGGCTGGAGGGAAGCTGCTGGGGAGCACTGACACTTCTCCACCCTCTGCTCCTGGTGGCAGTTCCGGAATTTAGCTGACAACGGTTCTTAGCATTCAACTGGAACCTGAAGTTAGAGGAAAGAGCTTTTGCATCAGGTTTTCCTATAGTTTGAACAATCTGGGATGATAGGATTGGGCTGTTAGGCCAGAAATGAGCACAGTCCCAATGCATAGAGCACCTTCTAGGCATGGTTGTACTTGGGAATGTAAAAAACAGTCCTTCTCGCCTTGGTTTTTCACTCCTACTCTACCTTTTCCTGAAGGATTATGTCTAAGTGGCAGTTACTTTTAAAATTTTAGTCTCTTCAGAATTATCAGTATGTTATTTTTCTCCTCAGAATGTTAAGTCCTCTTGGTAAAGTCTCACAATCTGTTCCTTGAACCTATGAGAACCTCGTTAAGTACGTGATATGGAGTAAACCAAACATTCGTGTGGTGTCTGCCCGCCTAGGAGATAAAGCTGTTCTTGCAATTAAAGTCCTGGAAGACAGCAGTAACCCCCTTCTGCTTTAGGCATTTCAAGGAAGTTGCCAGAGCTGGGGGGTAGAGAGAGGAGGAAAGGAAGGGAGGGACCGAGGGAAGAAGGGAGGAAGGAAGGAAGGAAGGGAGGGAGGGAAGAAGGGAAGAAGGAAGGAAGGGACAGAGGGAACAAGGAAGGAAGGAAGGAAGGGAGAGAGGGAGGGAGGGAGGGAGGGAAAATTCTAGATATATGGAGAACCTCAATCTCTTGTGGTAAGAAAATGAGTACACTTGGGCAAGTAAGTGTCTTGAAGGAAAGATGGATACAGAAATGAAGTAACGTAACACCCTTCAGAAGTAACCACAGCAAAAGTTCTCCAAAATAAGGTATTGTTTTAACCAGGATTTTAAAATAAAAGTACCGTTTGATCTAATATTTTCCCATTCTAGTCTCATGTATAGTTATGTGTTGATTTTTTTCTAAACAGCTAAGTAATTCCAGTAAATTAATAGAAAGAGACATTAATTTGTAATGATGTCCTGTTTTTGCCAAAGATTATCCAAATGACCGGGCCTTAGTCCAGATTTTAATAGACTGTTTTTCCCAATGCCACAAATCCAAATAGCTGAGATTTACTTTTAAAGTCTTCTCTACACATTGCATTTTGTTCAAAAGTTTTCTCCAGTGCCCTACTAGTTTGTAAACTATCATCAAAGCCACAATGACCTATTTTAGTGATCCAAATGCTTGCTTATGGAGCAAGGAATATATTTTGTGAAAATGTTTGTTTTAAATAACACAATAATTATAACAAAACAGTTTTAAAAATAAAAAAAATGTCTCATCTATTTTTTGGTGAATTCTAGAGCTCTGTTATTCTAGGAATAAGTCTCTGTTTTTCATTTTCTAAATTGGAATCTCCCGTACACATAATGTAGGGTGTGTGTGTATGTGTCTGTGTGTGTGTGTATGTGTGTGTGTGTATGTGTTTAGCAGGGGTGGGAGAGAATGGTTAGACAGAATATATCGTCAGCGAAGCCTATGTAATTTGTTTTATTTGAAATTAAAAAAAGCACAGTACAATTCATGAAAGAGTCAAAACCTGGAAAAGCCAAACTACTGTTCCCTAATTAAATGCCCAGTAAATAGAACCGGCTGCTATCTGTAAGCATAGTAGAACATGAAATCTAAAAAACCAGCATAGACTCTTTGGTGACCTCAACTTACCTCTTGGGTGATTTCCTGGGGAAGCCCTTGTTTATAGGCAGACCCATCTTCCTTTTCCCCCTCGTTCCTGTTTCTCCACTGTCCACTGGACAGAATCAGAGAAGACAGGATCGAAAGTTCAAGGCCAGCCTGAGCAATTCAGCAAGGCCCTTGGCACTTTTGTGAGACCCTGTCTCAAAATAAAAAGAACCGGGGATGTAGGTCAGTGGTAAAGCATCCCTAGGTTCAGTCCCTAGTGTCAAAAATAAATAAAGAAGGAAGAATCAGAGAGGACTCTGAGGTGTCTGCACGTAGTCTCTGCTGACCTTCTTCCCTCTCTGGAAGGAGAAATGAGGTCTCCAACCTGGTGCTGTTGACATTTACCAAAATACTTCGCTGATATGTAGTAACTCATTTAACACAAACAATGGCGAAAGGAATCAATCGAATCAGACAGTACTAGATCTTATTTCTGAACAGGGCAAATGAAAGCTGCAGATGTGTTCTGCTCTAACAGCATGCCAACCATATTGTAAGTGGACCAGAACGGTTCAGAACACCCATTGGTTGTTTCAGGATTCCTTGTCAAGCTGGTGTCAGGGGGTCATGAACTAAACAGCTTTTTGAGCTCCTTTGTTAGTAGAATCCTGTGGTTCTGAGAACTAAAAGTTCTGGAATTCCTGAGAAGCAGCCACAAGAATTTCTAGATTTATTTTTCATAGTGTACCAGGATGGTTGAAAGTGACCAGTGCTCTGATTCCTAAGCAGTCTGGGGCTAAGAGAAGGAAGGAGGAAGGAAGAGAAGAGGGGGAGAGAGGGAGAAAGGGAGGGAGATGGGGGAAAAAAGTTTATTTGCAACACCCAGCCATCTCCACATTGGTTCTCCTCTTTGAAACACTTCTCTTGCAGCTGCTGATGATCTACTTACCACTGCCACCCACTCTATCCTGTCCCCCACCTGCTCCGATCCACCAAGATCCAGAGCTTGTTCCTAGGTTGTTCTCAGAGGCTTCCCTGACCCCCTAGTCCATGGAACGAGCCATTTGGCCCACATCAATGACAGCCTGGTGGTGCCACTTATCTCGTCCCACATAAAATGTCTTATCTGTCCAATTAGATTCAATGTTCTTAAGAGCAAGAGCTATTCACCTTTGTTATTTGCTTTACTGTTTTTTCAAAACTGTATCTGACAGCTATTTAGCTCAGTGCTTCACACATAATAGCAGGTGATCCATTTGTTGACTTCCGCAGTTAATTCGCAATTGAGAATATAACAAATTCTTTCAGACCACCGTGGGCTAAAGAATGAGTAGGTTTAAACATCTGCATGAGCAGGAAATCTTTATAGTGAACTGAACTCCTCCAGTGTTCAAATTTGGGTGACTTCAGGTGGAGGATAATTCTACCTCTGTCTTACATTGAACAGAAAAAATATCCACCCTAGCTGTAGTATCCATTTCAATTCTTAGATTTTTTTTTAACAAAAGAGAATTTTTGAGATCTGTGTTGAGCTGATAGAGAAAAAGAAAGAAATTGCTTGCTGGAGCAGCATTGTGCTTTCACAGACTGGCTTACTATATCAAAATTTCCTCTTCAAATTTCTCTCCAGAAACACCATTTTTCGAAGTAGTCAAGGATCTACTTAAGACTAATTTCCTCTCCTGGCGTACTTTGGTCCAGACCATACTGTTCAGTTTAAATTAGAAGTTGGGTTTTCTTTTTCTTTTCTTTTCTTTTTTTTTTTTTTTTTTGCACTGGATGGGTCTGAAAATAGTTTGTCACAACAAGCAGTAATTACAAAGCACTTAATATTTGTCAAGTGCTTTCCAATCTTCTTACCAGTTTGCCTTTGAAACACAATTGTTGATGCTGGCTACTTATCTCCTGAATTTCCAGATGGAGGAAGGGGCAGAGAGGTTAAGTGGCTTGCCTGAAATTTAATCGTACGGTACTAATAGCACTCCAGTATTAAAGGTCCACAAGCCCGAGTGAAAAAAGTTATCCATATTTCCTTTCTAATTTGGAAGGAAAACATAATCCAAGAGATACCCATTAGCCACTGTTTTGTAGGATAGTAGAAGTATTTGGTTTGTGGTTTTTATTTGTTAAGAGATCAGGAGTTATTTTAGCAAAATAAAACGAATTAAAGACGTTTTAAGTAACTTAGTGCATGAAGGGACTCATTTTGTGGGACCGAAGTGGATATAAAGGTACATTACTACTTTTTCACTATAGTGGCAAGTTAAAATCTCAATTTCAAAGTTAACAATAAAGTTTTCCCTCACTAGAGCAGTTTTTAGTCAATAAGATTTCCATTTTATTTTAGATAATTTGTGCATTGAGAGGAGGTAAGAAGGGCCCACCCGGAGGGCCCACCCACTGGTGTGGGGCAGAGATTTTGGTGAAGGTGGCCTCTCTGGTCCTCAGCTTCCAGAGGCCATCTCCAGAGAGACAGTTGTGGTTCCTGAACTCAGTGAGTGATTTAGAGGTTCAAAAAAAATTTTTTTTTCTATAGATCCATCTAAGGGAATCTTGGACTTTCTCACTCAAAGCCAAAGAAAGCCATCTTGGGATATTATTTTGCTCTGAGTTAGTACTCTAGTGTATTGTGATTGGTTTTTCTCTCAGGCTGCAAGTGAATGAATTAGCTGTTAACAAAATTGATTTTTACCCAAGTTAATTGCTTCTTCATATATTTCCAGTTTTGTTTGTTGCTCCCCTGTATGTAGAGCGGGTTGACACGCCTCCGAGTTAAACATCATTGAGGAAGCGTTCCATCGAGCATCTTGTTAATGTTTAAATATTTGTTCCACAAGTCACGCAGTCAAGGAATCACTCCCCTGTCAAGCCTATTTGCCAAGGTTGTACAGGAAAACCTTGATTACCTTTTACAGGAATCTCCTCTTTCGTAGGACTCTGGCAAAGCCGGATGGATAGTCACTTCTACCCTTGTACTCTATATATCAAGACATGTAGCTCATTGGCAGAGCACTTGATTTGTAAGCTGAAGACCTGAGATTCAATCTCTAATGCAGCACACACACAAAAATTTAAAAACATGTTTACAGCAGCTTGGGAGGCTGAGGCCGGAGGACTGCAAATTCAAAGCCAGCCTCAGCAGTTCGAGGAGGAGTCTAGGCAACTTAGTAAGACCCTTTCTCAAACTAAAAAATAAAAAGGGCTGGGGGTGTAGCTCAGTGGTTAAGCACCCCCAAGTTAAATTCTCTGGTATCCCTAAAAATGTTTAAAAGAAAGAGATGTTCGCAGTTCAGATATTATTTGTCCTGTATTTAAAGTGCTCATCAAGTAGGTATTGGTAATCCTAATATTTTTGTGGGGGAATCAGGGAGAGATCACATCAAGCAAGCCACAAATTCATTAAAAGTGACTTCTAATGCAAATTGAATCTACATTGTGATTCCCTTTTGCCCCAGTCAGAATTGCTATTTTCAAGAAAATAAAAGATAACAAAGTCTGGAGAGGACATGAGAGAAAAGTAACTCTTATAAACTAGTCCATCTACTATGGAAATCAGTAGGGATGTTTCTCAGAAAACTAAGAATAGAAGTACCATATGATATAGCCAGACCATTATTACATATACATTTGAAGGCATTAAAGTGACCATCCTATAGAAATACCTACCTACCCATGTTTTTTGCAGCTCAATTCAAAATAGCCAAGTTAGGGAATCAGCTGAGATGGATGAACCGGTAAAGAAAAATTGGTATAGAGATACAACGGAGTATTCTTCAGCCATAAAGAAGAATGAAATCATGTCATTAGCAGGAAAATGGCTGGAACTGGACATTATTATTCTAAGTGAAATAAGTCAAACTCAGACAAGTATTGTGTGTTTCTTTTCATAGGAGGAATCTAGGAGGAAAAAAGTTGATATGAAAGTAGAAGCATATGGGGAGGGGAAGAGAGTAACCGGGAGGATGGAAACCAACATGCTATGTTATATGCAAATGGAGAAATGTCACAAAAAACCCATTATTGTACAATTAATATGCTCTAATATTATAATTTTTTTAAAGAGGGAAGGACACAAAGACAGACAAAATCAATTTTATTGAGTTTTTCACATGGCTTGCGTTGCTCTGACACTCAGCTGTGTACGGGGTGCTGGGGTTTGAACCCGTGTACTCGCGCATGCCGAGCAAGCGCCGTAAATGCCGGGCTACTAAAGATAGGAGCTCTTATTTGAAGTGCTCAGTCTTTTTCATTCTTTGGGAAAGGACTTTTTGACTGCTTGAGGTAAATCCTTAGATATTAAGAAAAGGAAAAAGCAAGAGGAATTGTCTTCAGCCCATCTGATCGCTGTATTCATCTTATGTCTGCATAAAGCAACATCTTCAGAAATATGGCCTTGGGTCACTGCTAATATATCAATTAAAGTTGAAAAGATTTTCTAATCTTAATATTGACTTATTTTTAATGAACTGTAATTTTTTTCTACTATATTATTAAAGGGCTACTCAATCAGAAGGGGATTTCTTGCCCAAGGAGAAATAGAGTAAAATGAAAAAGTCATTTTGGAAGTGACACCCGAAAGCCGTGTCACCATCATAATCCAAGGAACACACACATTTCTCTTTCATTTCACAGCTGGCAGGTTTATTACCTATGTCTTTCACTCCGTCCCTTTCTGGAAAAACCTTGACATTAAAGATGTTTTCCGTTTTTCAAAGTGTGCCTTCGGACTGAGGGAGAGTCATGAGATCACGTGTGGGAGCATTTGGGGATGTGTACAACAATGAAAAACAGCACTTTCACCTCCTCATAGCAGTTCGTTTTTTTAAGTTTCTTTTTATGGAGGTCTTCTAGCATAAGGATTAGTTAGTTGGGCTACTGCATTAACAGAAATAGTAATAATAACAATTATTAGGTGCTGTCCATGTGAGAGAGTATGAGACAAACACTTCACATGTAATAACTTGCTCAAAAACCCTATGACAGCGTTACTACAAAGCCCATGAGGATACGAGGATATTATTATTGAGTGAGCCAATGAATGTTACTAAGGCTTACGAAGGTTAAGGGAATTGCCTGTGGTCACATGGGTCAAAGGAGAAAGAACTGGAATGAACTTGGGCAGATTTAGCCAGATCCAGGTCCTTGGTCCTCCCACCAGCTGTGTTCAGCTGCTCCTTGAGGTTAGCACCTGGGGTGGTGGAGGAATTTTCCCTTAGCTGAATGACTGTGATCCACTTGTTCTATGTAGAATATTTGGAACTCATAAACTCAAAAAAAACCAAAACTATGTTCGCAAACGAATGTGGAAGACAATTAAACTGTATTTATCATATAGATCAATTCACTAATCTTTCCCCAACCCCCACCAGCAAAATGATTTCAGGGACCATGAAACATTTTCAGCTGAGTTTATCACCTTACACTCAGTAGTCCAGGCACCTCAAGAATAACAAAGTCAGAAAAGTTGATATATAATATATATATTATATGTATATAATATATATATTATGTGTCTCTATATATATAATAATAGATATGTTAAATGGACAAATTACACTGAGACTCAATGTCCATATATATTAGAAATACATGTATGTGTTAAAAAATGAAAGGGGATCTCTTGGGGGTGAATATAATTTTCAGAATTTATATATTTTATATTATTTCATTAGAAGCTTATTTAATGGTTCAACAAATTTCTTTTTTTTTAAGAGAGAGGGACAGAGAGAGAGAGGGAGGGAGAATCAGTTTTATTCAGTTTTTCATGTGGCCTTCATTGCTCTGAAACTTCATTATGTACATGGTGCTGGAGTTTGAACCCAGGTCCTTAAGCATGCCAGGCAAGCACCTTAACCGCTGAGCCACTGCTCCAGCCCCAACAAATAAATTTCTGAATAAAATTTTAAAAAAATGAATGTTGGCCCCTGCCTCCACTACATTATCAGAGCAATTCTGGATGGTTTAATAGAACTAAATGTAAGAAGAAAAATCGTAAAATTCCAGAATATAACATGGGAGAATATCTTGAGACTTTGGAGTGAAAAATCTCTCTCTTCAACAGGACACACAAAAGTACAACTAATGAAGGAAGAGATTGACATATTGGACTTCAATAAAATTAATAGCTCCTGTCATTAAAAAGATACCATTAAGAGACTAAAAATTGCAAGCCACAACATGAGAGAATACATTTACAAAGCATAGAACTCACAAAGGACTTGTGGCCAGAATACTTAAATAAGTTTTGTAAATAAATAAGAAAAAGACAATCCAGTAGAAAAAATATGCAAAATTCTTTAACAAGAAAGTTCCAAAAAACAGATTCCCAAATGGCAAAAAAATATTAATAGTTATCTGGGAAATACAAATGTGATTTATCTATACCCTGACCAGAATGGCTAAAATTAAGAAGACTGACAATACCAAGGCCTGACAAAGAAGTGGAGTGATGTGAACCTCCGTTAGGAACGTGCGCCAGTGCCAGCCACCTCAGAGAACAGGTTGGCATTTTCTCCTAAATCAGGACATACGAATCTCCTAAATCAGATGATTTTTTTTCTAGGTAAATATCTAATGTAAGGGTATTCATATATCAAGAACAGACATGTTGAAAGCAGCATTTTTCCAAATAGCCCAAAACTGAAGACAATCCAACTGTCCATCAGTCCAACTGTGATATATTTATACAATGGTCTACAGGGGGGAAAGGGGGTCTACTAGTACCTTCAGCACAGTGGACGCATCTCATAAATGTAATGTGGAGTGAGCAAAGCCAGATGCTATAAATTTTTACTTATATGAAGTTCAAAGACAGTCACCAGTTATTGATGGCAATGGTGATTGACATCAGGATAGTAGTTATACAGCGGTGATCTCACC
Organism: Aplodontia rufa; assembly: GCA_004027875.1. Lineage (NCBI taxonomy): Eukaryota > Metazoa > Chordata > Mammalia > Rodentia > Aplodontiidae > Aplodontia > Aplodontia rufa. The sequence goes on from PVKS010010287.1 coordinate 58,514, forward strand.
ACCCCCAGTACACTATTGAAAAACGCCACCTTCTCTTTAGAGATTCACTTGATATTTCCTTTTGCAATTATAAGGGGATATTTCCTTGTTTTAGTTAGCATTTATATCATTCTGCCTTTCTTAATTAGATTTATTTATTTATTTAGGAACTGAGGGTTGAACCCAGGGATGCTTTACCAGTGAGCAAGATCCCCAGCCCTTTTCATTTTCTCTTTCAAGGATCTTGCAAAGTTTTCCAAGTTGGTCTCCAATTTATGATCCTGCCTCAGTCTCATGAATCACTGGGTTTACAGGCTTGCACCGCTGAATCCAGCACTTTATAATTAGCTTTTTTAAAAATTATTTTTAGATTATTATTATTATTATTATTTTGTAGTGCTGGAGATTAAACCCAGGGCCTCGTGTGTGCTAGGCAAGTCCCTACAATCTGCTTTTGAAAGAGTGTCTGTTCCCTTGATCTATCACTGACCCTGTCCCACCACTTACATACACACTTACACACTATCCTATTTCATCTCTTTTCTTTTTAGGACTGAGCACTGAACTCAGGGCCTTGCACATGCTAGGCAAGTGCTCTGCCATTGAGTTAAATTCAGCCCTATGTTACCCCATTTCAGAAAGTGTGTTCAAGACAATGATAAAGGGGTTGGAGCAGTAGCTCAACAGTTGGAGCGCTTGCCTGCCATGCATGAGGACCCAGGTTCAAACCCCAGCACCACATACACAACTAAATGTTGGAGAAATGCACACCAAATGGAAAAATAAATAAAACTGATTCTCTTTCTCACTCTCTCCCTCTCTCTTTAAAAAAATGATAAAGAAGACATAGATGAGATTATTTAAGGATACTCAGTAAATTTTTAAAATAATATTTTAACCAAAGTATGACACAAGAATAATAAAATTCATAAATCATACGTGTAATAATGATAATTTTTTACTAAATGAGTAGTTCCAATGTAATGTACATGCAGACCAAGAAACTTTTCCAGCACCCCAGTCATCTGCTCTTCCAAAGTAACAAACTCTGAAACCACAAATTATCGTGACCATTTCTCAGAAGTAGGATGGCTCCCCACCCAAAGTTTGGTTCAGACAGATGTTAAGTCCAATGACATCATGCACACATCAGGAGGGTTTGAGAAGGTTTATTATACCAGGAAGCTTTCTGAGATAAAAGCAGACCTCTCATGCTAGGCTGAAAATGACTTGAGACAGCAAGAAAGGATGCTGGCCTGAGGGGTCAGGGGTGGGACCAGGGTGAGTGACGTCCTGTGCGGGAAGGGCTTGCATCATTTGGATCTCCCGTTATCAAAAAAGAAGGAAGCACCGAGATATTTTATTAGCTTGTTCAGATGTGGGGCAGAAGGGAAGAGAGAGGAACAAGGTTTAAAAGACACCAGCCGTCCAACATCAAAAAAGCAAAGTCAGACTTTTATTAGACAAACACAGCCTTCTTTCATGTTTTGCTTATGCTACTTGTCCATCATGATCTGAGTGGTAGCTCTGGTCCATGTCATCTTTAGACTGTCAGAGTAACATTATCTGGAGCACTGCTAATCACTTAAACAGAGAAAAAGTGGGGGGAAAAAAGAACAGCCAATTTCTCAAACTGTTACAGCTTCTTTCCCAAAGTGATATATGCCATTAGTACTTTTATTTCATTGACCAAAGCAAGCCATATGACCACTGGAGAGCAGAGGCTTGGAAGAGCAGTGGCGTGGTTCAGCCAGAGAGTTCCTAAAATGAACTTGTAGCGAGGATGAGACCAGAAAGAAGGGTTGAGTTTAATAATAGAAAGTGTACTGTTTGGGATCGAAGAATGTCTCCCCAAAAACTCATGTGTTAGGCAATGTAGTGATGTTTAGAAGTGCCAAAATTGGATTATGAGAGCTGTAATCTCATTAGTGGATTAATCCTCTGATGGATTAACAATTTGAATGGGCTATTGGGTAGTAACTAGGCAGGTGGGCATGACTGGGGGAGGTAGGGCACTTGGGATGTACCCCTGGGGGTTATATTTTGTCCCTGCTCCTCAGACTTGCTCTCTGTCTCTCTTCTCTCTCTGCTTCTTGGCTTTCATGAGCTGAGCAGCTTTCCCCTGCCATGCCCTTCCACCACGATGTTCTGTCTCCCCTGAAGCCTCGAGCAAGGGAGTCAGCCAAGACCGTGGACTGAACCTTTGAAACCACAAGCCTCAAATAAACTTCTCCTCCTTCTTCTCCTCCTCCTCCTTCTTCTCCTCCTCCTCCTTCTTCTTCCTCCTCCTCTCCTCCTTCCCCTTCCTCCTCCTTCCCCTCCTCCTTCTTCTC